>JADRCH010000106.1:5554587-5591589 GCA_019843965.1 Rhynchomys soricoides | reverse complement strand
ACCCAGGTCTGGCAGCTCACAAACACCTGCGACTTCAGCCTCTTTGGGCACTAGCATGCACTCATGCTCACATGCATGTGCACACACATAGAATATCAGTTTCTGACAGAGTTCCAGAGCTATATGGCATACTCCATACAGTCCACATCTATCCTTTAATACTAACAAGGGAAAGAGCATGATGTGTGTTAAGTGGTATGGGGAACTAGTATGGTAGCCTATAATCTCAACACTCAGGAAACTAAGGCAGGAGTCTTTTCAACTTCAAGCCAGCCTGGGCTATACACCAAGACCCACCAAAGTTAGTAAACAAACAAACAAACAAACAAACAAATAAAAATTCTCTTGGTGTTTTAGGTTTCTATTGCTATAATAAGGTACCATGATCAAAAATAACTTGGGGAGGAAAGGGTCTATTTCAGCTTACATCATAGTTCATCAATGAAGGAAGTCAGGGCAAAAATCTGGAGGCAGGAACTGAAGCAGAAGCCATGGAGGAATGCTGCTTATGGTCTTGCTCCCTATGGCTTGCTTGGACTGTTTTCTTATGTAACCCAGGACCACCTGCCTAGGGGCTGTACCACCCACAATGATCTAGGCTCTCCTACTTCAATCATTAATCAAGAAAAGGCTCCAGTTCACAGGCCAATCAGCTGGTGGCATTTGCTCAATTGAGCTTCCCTCTTCTGAAATGACTCTAGCTTGTGTCAGGTTGATAAAACACTGCCAGGTACACAGGAAATCCATCAGAGGTAAATCTGGTTGGCTGTGGTAGGGACCAAAGTAGCTAGAGTTGGAGTGGGGAGATAAGTCAGATTATGGGATAAGTCTGACTTATCCCATAAGTCTATGGGATAAAGCCCAGCATTAGCTAGCACTAAAGCAGGAACTCAGGCACTAGAGCAGAGGTTCTCAATCTAGGGGCATGGCGCCTTTGGCAAACCTCTATCTCCAAAAATATTTACATTATGCTTCATAACAGTAGCAAAATTACAATTGTGAAGCAGAATGACATTATTTTATAGTCGGGAGTCACCACAGCATGAGGAACTGTATTGAAGGGTTGTAGCATTAGGAAGGCTGAGAACCACTGGACTAAAGTGAGACAGGGTCCTATTTCTAGACTGGGAAACCAGCTAAGAGTAGCCAGCGATCATATTGATCTATTAGCTGTCACAGTATCTTCCAATCAAGGCCCCTAAATCCTTTGTGACCAAGGACAGGTCTGACAACAGTATCTGGGGAAAGAATGAGGCCAGTGTGACCCAGTGGGGGCAGGTTGTCTTATGTGGGAAGATGTTTGTGGGATGGTCTGAAGGATAGTAGTTAAGAACATTTGCTCTGGAATAGGATACTATATGGCTTTGGGCATGTGAAGATTGTTGCTCTGGGTTTTGGTTTTCATGTCTGAAATCTGAGGATAAGAATGCCTATCACGTAGACTTGTAAATACTTTATATGGTGTGAGACATATGACAAATGATCAATGAATGGTAGTTTTTAACTACAACTATCATTATCAAGCTGGGAAAAAACAATGTTATGAGGAAGATGGGGATGGTGACTTAGCCATTGATGATACCAAGAATAACAAGCAATGTATAACTTCTTCCTCTGGCTTCCACTAATATATGGCTATTTGACATGAGTGTTTAGGGCTGCTTAGATTGGCAGATGCCTTGGTATATGGCTCAACAGATTCACTGTTTGAGTATCTTTCTCACAGAACCAGTCAGGATAATCCAGGTTATGCTGCAGTAACAAAGGACTCCCAAACTGCAGTGGCTTAAAGGATGAAGGTTTATTTATTGGATCCTACCACATGGCTACTTGGGATTGCTAGGAAGCCCACAATGTCTTTCTCATTCTGGGGCTGATGGGACAGTTCCTGTGTGAAACATGGCAAAAGCAAAGACAGGAATGACCAATTGCTGTCTTTTGTCAATTGTTCCAGATGAACTCTTCCATCTGGAAGAGTTTGCTGATTAAAGAAAACTCCTGGGTCATGTCAAGGGGATAAGGAAGTGTCCCTGAAGAACTGAAAATATTCACCGTGAGGAATAATGGCTACCACACTCTCTTGATTTCCCCATGTATTTCTCAGGGAGAATAGACTCACTCTGTTTGTGGGGAAGAACTCATGTCCCCTTCTCCCTGCAATCTCCCCCTGATTCTGAGAACAAATTTAATCTCTGTGGCCATTTGGATAAGCAATGATCAAGGTAGGCAACTCCTGGTGGTCCATCACTCAGCCTTAGTTCAAGGAATAGCCATAAGACCAGCTGAGATTCTTCCTAGTAGTAGTAGAAGAGGAAAGCATGTTTTTTTTTTTTTTTTTTTCTGAATATGGAGTTGGGAGGATGGATGCCCTCAGCCATGCACTCCGTGCCTTGACAGTTAAGCAGAGCTGAAAGACACAGCTAATGAATAGAGCAGAGGCAGAGCCCCATTATGGCCAACTGTTTTCCAAGGCTAGCTTTCCCACTACCTTTTGGGTTTGGCTTGGTCCCAGGCCTATCTATCTTCAAGCTCATGCTTTCTCTTTTGTCCTGCTTGGCTCTATATGCAGAGAGGCTGGCCCCGGCTGCTGGCTTTTCCCAGACTGCTTTCTCAGCTGGCTTCTAGTGCTTTGGCCAATGGAAGACCCTTGTTGGATGCAGAGGAGCAAGGAAGGGGAGAAACAAGAATATCATCTTTTGTTGTCTCTGCCCTGGGTGATTTCTCCAGAAGCACAGGGGTAGCCCCGTTGATTCCAGCTTCTCCTGGCCACACCTGGCCAGGTGCTGGTTTCCATGCCATAATGGTCTCTCAGACCTTCCTTCTTAACTGCCTTTACCCTGGCATGTCTGGGTTACCTGCCAGTGCCCCCTCCCCATCTCTTACCTGCCTTGTCATCTGTGTACCTACTTTCCTGTACTGAATGGCCTCTATTGTAAAGATCTGAATCATGTCTATTCCATGGTTAGATCTTCACTCATCAACTGCTGTTTGGTGAGAGAGGCCAACATATTTTCTCCTTGGCTTAAGACTCTGTTGCTCACAATACAGTGAATCTGGATGAATAGAGTGGACAATGAAAACAAGAAGCCCCTAGCCCTGAGCACTGACTTGATGTCAGGTCCTGTTTCCCTCATTACAGAGTCTTTGATGATTTCCATTCTATAGCTGGACAAAGAGATGCTCTCAATCAGGCTTTTAAGAATGTGTGTGTGCAAAACAAAACAAAACAAAAAAACAAGAAAAAAAGTGTGTGTGTGTGTAAGTGTATGAGTCTGTATGTGTCTGTGATTGAGTGTGTCGAGTTCATTTGTGCCCAGGAGGCTCAGAAGAGGGCATCAAATACCCTGGAGCTGGAGTTACAGGAGGATGCAAGGTTGGGTGCTGGGAATCAAACTTGGGTCCTCCAGAAGAGCAGCAAGAGCTCTTAACCACTGAGCAATCTCCACAGCTCAGGTTTCTTTCCTTGAAGTGGAAATTGACTCAGGCAAGGATTCCCACAGGTGTGGCTCGGGAGTGGCGAGCAGAGAAAGGAGGTGAGGAATGTGGGAGGTAAGTGTAAACACAGTCCCGTGACACACAGACTTGATGCTGAGCATGCTTCTCCCAGCAAGGATGTCAGGAAGGAAGCAAGCTATGGGAGATGAGCTACAGGCATCTCTACTCACTGTGATCCAAGTCAAGCCCTCACTGCTAATTGCTACACATTTTGCTAAAGGTAGTAAATAGGAATAATTCTTGTGTCCTTAGAGACCCAGGCACCATTCAGTATTCATGGCAAATATATCACCGAGTTTCATAAGAGAATCATTTTAAAACAAAGCTTGGTCAGCTGTTTAATAATTTACTGATAGTGACAGCAGGGAGAATATCTAATAACCAGTGAGATTGGCTTTCAAATAGGAAATAAATTCCTGTGCGAAGAGTTAGAGGAGGGAAGGGAAGGGGGTGGGGCGGGGCACATGATTAGCTGTGAGGAACTATTTAACGTTTCTCGATTGCTGATTGTTTTTGGAATGCTATCAGGATACAGACACGTGAGTATGAAGAGGTTGTGCAATTTCATGCATTTCATTTTAAGACATTGGTGGGAAACATTGATGATGGTCTTCTCACAGAAAACAAGGATTAGACAGATGGACTAGTCTCTCAAATCCAGGCTCCAGAAGGAAAGACTTTGACTCCACCAGGCCCTGGGGTGGCATTGACCCTCGTCAGTTTGAGGACCTTCTTTTGGTACTGCGTGTTTTCTGTGATCATGAGTATATATCTCGGTTGTCTGTGGGGCAGGTGAGTATTGATAAAATTCTTTCTCCAGGGGAGAGGCAAACATCATCCACGTTCTTCTCCTAATGTCCCAACAACCAGGGCTAATGTCACCAAATTTCACCCCATGAGAAACAAGTTTATTGGATTCTGTATAAAGCATAGGTAAGGGGTTATGCATATGCATGTGGGTGGTCCTAAAGCAGATGGATCAGGAAGCTTAAACCAAGAATAGATATGGATCCGCAAGGCTGCATAGATGGAGTCCCTTCCCTCTGGTCTCTAGCCCGCTTTGAGGCCATGTGTACTTAGGGCTCTATTGCATACAAATGGTTGGGAGGGGCCAGAAGCCCCAGTGAGAGTCCAGAAACTCTGTCCTCTCCTCTTCCAGTGAGAGAATGTCAGCAGTCCACAAGCTCAGCTGTGAGGATCTCTGCAAGCAGACACTGCAGTTCTTATTAAGATGATGGCTGTTTGGGTCAGGGGATAGTGCTGCACGTCCCTGAAGGCTGAGACATCCAGAAAGCAAGGGCCGAGGGAAAAAAATCAGTCCAAGCTATGATGGCACATTCTCCTGCCCTGGGGAAAAGAGCGCCCACCACTTAGCGCAGAGGTTCTGTCTAAGTTGGATCCCATTTGCTTTTGCATATTGCTGGGCGCTATAGAAGTGTCTGTAATATGAAAAAGGGGTTGAGACACATGGGGCTCTGAGATCCCTTCTGATAGGACATGTCTGGCCCATGATTGGGAGATGCAATCCCAGTGACTTAAAGGTACAGGGTGTGCTGAAAGGAAAATAAAACTTAAAACCTGCATCAGCTCCTATCCATTGAATGTCTTGTGCCTCAGTTCCCTCGCCTGTAAATGGAAACAGTAGGTGAATTACGGGAAGACCACATGGCTCAGAACAAGAACACAGAAACTCCTGACTACCAACAACTCAGGACTGGAAGCAGAACCAACATAAAAAGTGTGGAGATGATCCATCTTTAGGCTTCAGCGGCAGAGAATGATTTCAGTAAAGGAACATTACACATCCTGGCAAAGTTCGGTCCTTTACTCAGAGCACAGGTACCCTGTCTTCAAGCTGGATACTGAGCATGCCACTCTGGAGACAGGCTTGCAGACAAGCTAGCTCATCTCTGTTTCCAGGTGGTAGGGTTTTGTGTGTTTTTATATGCCAAGTTTACAACCTCAGTTCTTCATGTCCATTTTAACCAGTTGCCTTCAGTTATGGCCATTTTTTAAGCTTTACGAATAATGATTTGTCAACAGAATATGTGACAGGAGAATGGCTTGTCTCAATGTGTGGAGCCTGACCTGTGATACTAGTTAGTCATCTCTATGTGCTTGAGAGTTCTCCACTGTTCTCTGAGCTGGGTCACATGGACAGGTGATATGTTCACATTCTGGGTGAAATGTATTTCTACATAGCACAATAAAGTAGTTCTTAAGGAAAAAATTGTCCCCTGGAACATAAGAGTTATATTTATTCATTGAGTTCACTGTGGAGTCGCTGGCTGGTTGAAAACATTTTTGAAAAGAGAGGGAGGCTGTGTAGAAATCATATGGTCTTTGTGGGTTTGGAGTTTGGGTTGGGTACTAAAAGGAGAGGAGGGGAAAGAAGGTGCAGACCTCGGCTAGCTGACTACATATTTCCACCATCTACTACGGGGCTTTGTGACCTGCAAGTGAGGTAAATCGACGGTACCGGCATGTCTCAGAAAAGAATATCCTCCCTGCTCTGGTCAGTCTTGTGGGCTTAGTCATTATAGAGGCTGTCTATGGAACCTAGAGCTGGATAATGACTTAGGTTGACTGGCTATAGTGTGCGCTTCTCCCTCTCTTGGCAAATTCATCTGTTTAGGAAGCAGAGTGTGAACCAAATGAGCCAAGTAGTGTCTTCATTGGGTCTGTTTATTGAATAGAGTTTAAGAGAGTAGTCCATGAAGTCTCACTGCGTGAGTGTGTGTGTGCATGTGTGTGTGTGTGTGTTGTTCCTCTGATGCTGTCCACAATTTTATTGTTGTTGTTGTTGTTGTTGTTGTTGTTGTTAGAGTCTCCCACTGGCCTGGGAACTCATCAAGCAGGCTAGGCTGGCTGGTCAGTAAGCTTTAGGGATCCATGTTTTTGCCTCCAGTGCTGGCATTATAAGAATGTGCCATCACTTCTGGCTTTTCATTTTATTTTTAGTTATTATTATTATTATTATTATTATCATCATCATTATGTGTATTGTGCACATCCACATGTGTGTGTACTTGAACACATATCATGATACACGAGGACAAATTTGTGTGGCATCAGTTCTTTCCACCTTTCTATGGATTCTCCAGATCAGATTCAGGTCTCTGGGCTTACAAGGCAAGTGCCCTTACCCACGAGCCTTTGTGCCAGCCCGACATCTGGTCTTGCTTTTCTATGTGTGGATTCTGAACATGGAACTCAAGTCCTTCATCACCAGAGATATTGTTCCATCTCTGGGAGGTCTCATTTTGTGATGAGGGTATCAGTCTGTGAGGACTGTATTCACAGAGGCCATTGTCTCACCCAGAAGGAGAGCTAAGACACAGAGAGGAAAGGGAGAAATAAAAGTTTGGGCAGGGGGAAAGGAGTAGAAAACTCCACACTGGGAGAAGACTCTGAATCATGGGAAGGCAGGCTACCAAAGGCTCTGAGCCCCCATCATGGCTGCTCTCTGAGGTGCTTCTGGCAGTATGACCACAGTAAACTCTTTGATGGGTTTGGTGTCAAACTGAACAGCATAGCCATCTTCTTGTGTCCTTTAATGAGAGTTCCCTGGGCCCAGCCTGACACATAGGACAAACATCCAAGCTTTTCCCCAAAGTCCTGGGTTTGTGACCATAAGGTGACTTATTACCAAGAGCACTTGTTTCCTAGGATTTGGGACATCTGGAAAGTGTCACCCTGGAACTTCTCATTGTGTTTACCTGAGACCATGACTATGGATCCTTTCTGATGAGCTGGCCTCCTTGCAGATCTATAAATGGGTATGATACTCTTGTTTGGGAATAACATCCTAAATGTAGTTGATCTTGGCTGGTAAACTTGGCTGTGGCCATAAGCAACATTTATCGAGTGTTAGTTGGGGCTTTGGAACTTGCCTTTGGAGACTCGAGGGTGCGAGAGACACATCCTGAAACTCTCACATATTGTAGAAATGAGAGAACTACAAATGAAACGAAGGGAAAATAGACAGCCTAGCTCATGGACAATGCTCCATGTTGATCCTTGAAGGGGTTGGATGCCCAGATAAGGAATTTGACTCTGGCATACCAGAAACAGTGGGCTGCACAGGCAAAAGCCCAGAGGGAGGTGATGGGAATCTGCCTTGTGAAGCTTGGAGGAAAGGACCTGTTTGAACAACGGATAGAGTAAATAGAACTGAGGCATAGGCAAGCATCAGGAAAAGCCTTCAGTACATCCTGGAATGTAGAACACATACTTTTTCAAGGTCTCTGAGCATTTGCCTAGGCTAACCAGTACCCCAAATGCTTCTCCTTCTCCACTTGATAAAGATTTCCCTAGGGGAGGCTGTTAGGGAGGGGAGGGCTCAGGGAGGCTGCCCAGCCACTGGAGGGTCCAGTTGGCTGTAGTTCAGGTTGTGGACTTCATGCTGTAGGCAGCAGCGCAGTAGTGTGGGCTCTAAACTGATGAGTGACCACTTGTATGGTGTCTTCTAAACTTCCATCATGGGGGTGGGCAGGATTCAAACAAGCAACCAGGAACTACAGGTGGAGTTCAGTGAACATACAGGAGCAACAGGTTCAGGTTTTATTGTGATGAGTCTCTAGCCTTACCTGGAACCTTCTGGAATCCAGATTTGTATTCAGGGGCTTGTAGAGGGGCTGAGAATCCTGGGAGATTTTAGGGCCCTAAAAAGGCATGTCGCCAGGTGGTGGTGGTGGCGCACGCCTTTAATCCCAGAACTCAGGTGGCAGAGGCAGGCAGATCTCTGACTTCAAGGCCAGCCTGGTCTACAGAGTGAGTTCCAGGATAACCAAGGCTTCCCAGAGAAACTGTCTCGAAAAACCAACCAAGCTACTGTCAATCAATAAAAATGTGCATATCCAACTCTGGCTCACCAGGCTGCCGTGTGAACTATGGCTTTTTCTCCCTAATTTTATCAGGAAAGCCACCTGGTTGGAAGCAAGACCCAGACATGAACACTACCCTGTCTCTAGTATATTGTGTGGTCTCTTAGCCTGAGCTGAGGTTGGGGTCTCCTGTGGGTGGGGACATCCCCCATTGTCCAGCAGTGTCCAGGCGAACATGAATGGCAAGCCTCCATGGCTCATCTCTGTGTTTCCTTTTTAATTAAGAGAAGCAGCTGCTTCATAGACTCCCCTTGGGCAAGATGCAGAGATGCAGTCCGAGCTGTAAATTCAGATGTCCAGGTCTACTTGCCAATGGTCTGGACCGCGTACTGATGTTTTGGCTCGAAGCGAAGGCAGCTGGCTTTTCATGCTAAGCTGCTGTCCAGGTGTCTAGGAGAGTTGGCCTAGGAGTCAAGTTTGAGGTAGGATAGTGAATCTCAGCCTTGGAGAAGGAAGAAAGGCCAGGGAATGATCTCTTGAGTGGGCCAGACCCTATGCTAGGTGTGTTGATATTCATTACTTACTTAATTCTCACATCAGCTCAGTGAGGTGAGGATAATCACTTCAATTTCACAGATGGGGAAACAGATTTGGAGAGGGAAAGTGCCCGGCTTGTGGTGGCTTGGATAGTGAATGGAGGTGTGAGGAAGGGCAGATGCTGAGATCTCCTGGGGGAGGGGGTCATTCAAATGTACCAAGGAGCCATGTGGGGCAGGTCTGAGGTTGGCAGACAAAGGGAGGGGGTATGAAATTGGGCGTGCTCACCTAGAGCCCATCCAACCTCTCAAAGAAGTCTGAATGTTTTTAGTTCAGGCTGCCTGCTCTCAGGGGGAAGAACCCTAGGCAGAGGATCATACTGCAGCAGGGTTAGTTGGGCATAGGGGAAATCTTTCTAGTTCACAGGGGCCTCCAGCTAAAATGGATTTCTTCATAAAGGCCTTCTCTTAGACAGCAAGATGATTGGCTGATCCATGCCTTTACAGAACCAAATGGCTGGGTCAGAAGGTCACACTTGAAGCATACTTATGCGCTCTAAGTTGCAGTTGGGTTATTTATATTTGGTCTTGACAGACAGCATTAATGCATATTAATATCCCTACCATCAAAACACGACTCAGGCCAGAACTCCTGGCTCTGAGTTTGTACTGTGTGCAATGGTGACTCTGCTAATAGAAAGGTTAACTTGTATTTCTGAATTATTGATGGTTACTTGTAACTAATTTTTTTTTCCTCAGAAAGGAGGAAATTATTAATGAAGAGATCATTGCCAATGTGTCTGACATCTATTAATGGTTTCATCTTGCAACCAGATTAAAAGAGACAGCTGGTCCATGAATTTATGTGTGGAGGCAGCTTCAAATAAGCTGACAGCTCCTCGGGAGGGTGGGATCGGCAGGCAGTGGGGCCTGGGCATCCACGTGGGCATCTCTTGGTTGGCACAGCTCTGTGTTAAGGCTTCTCCTACAGAAAGAGCAAGCAGTGTATGGCCTCGCTTTTGACATTGTTTCAAAGTCTTCCATCACCCATGAAAGCCCATGAGCATCCTAGCTTTGCCAGTTCCTGGCACTTCCTTCAGGATTGTGTTATAATGTGGGCTCCCAACCTGAGTCCCTATCCGAATCACCTGGCAGGCTGTCTAATGCAAAGATTCCCAGGCTCTACCTCCAGTACTTCCATATGGTTAGGGTGGGTCCTGAAAACTTGTATTGAAATGTGTTCATGGGGGAGGGGTGGGGAGGAAGAAGAAGGGAGGGAGGGAGGGAGGGAGGGAGGGAGGGAGAGAGAGAGATTGATTGATTCTCCTGGTCCAGATACCCCATTTGCAAGTGAGTTTTAGTTCAGTGGTTGTCAGACTGCCCTGTGAGACTTTTATCTTAAAAAGGACACACTTTGTCCATGAAGCTAAAGACATTAATGGCATGGCTGCCTATGCAAATTAGGAGCAGCCAAAGATAATGTGCCAAATAAATGAATCTGTGTGCCAATAAAACTTTATTAACGAAGTCAAGCAGTGGGCCGGATATGAGTCATGGCCTATGGTTTGCTCTACAACAGTGTTAACAGATATTCATACAAAAAAGTATCCATATGAAGTATGTCAAGAACTATGTATGGCTGTGGCACAGTAAAACTTTATAATAGACAATGGGTCAGATTTTTGAGAGGCCTGGCAACCTTGGGCATAAGCAGTGTTAGCAGAGTTGTTTATAGCTGTGGCATTTGGCTGCTACTAACCATTTGTGGCTTCTGAGCACTTGAAATGTTGTTAGACACAGACTGAAATTATGAACTATAAGCTATAGCAAGTGTCTACTTGTGTCCCAGAAAGAGGAGTGCAGCTACCCACATCATGTAAGGGGCCCGCAGCATCTCTTTACAAGAGGCCTTTGTTTTTACTGAGTCTCCTTTTTCCTTATATATGAGGGTAAATCAAGGGACACACCATTGGGTATTCTACATAGGTAAATGAGGTGCTTTGCCCTCCAGTGTCTTTTCCTGGTGGCTGACAGGCTGGGAAACACTGGGACAGAGGAGTCTGGAGATGAGGCCTGTCTCTGTGTGCTTTACTGTCCTCTCTTTGTGCATGCTTCCTCCTGGAGGGCATAGGTCACACCTGTTGCTCATGCCACAGCCTCAGCCTCTTGGACCCATGCTCACTGTTAAGAGGGTACACCAAGTTTTCCACTTCCTTTAAAACTGCCCAGATAAAGAGACCTGAAGTAACAACATCTGTAATACTCCTGTGTTGATCTCTATTAGGGTTGCAGGGAAGTCACTACACAGATAGAAAAACTAAGGTTTCTAAAGGTTTGCCAAGCATCCCACAGGGTAAATGACCCAGAGGATGGGAGAGAGGCCTGCTGGTTGAGCAGCACTGGAGGAGGATGCTTGGTGGAGTACCCACTCCCTCTAGCTATCATAGGACATGACCTGGGCTCTATCTTCATTTAACACTGGTGCAGAGCCTTCCCTGAGCTTGCAGCCAAGATGAAGGCTCCCACTGGGCAGGCAGATGGAGTCAAATGGCTGTTTCTTTTCTTTAACCAGATACTCCCCATCTGGGCTGCTCATGCAGGAAGTAAGGAATCCATCCTGGAGCTCCCTGAACCCCAGCCCTCTGAGAAGCTGGTTCTGAAGGATACTTAAGGGATTACAGATCTTGTGTGACCCACCTTCCTCCTTTCTGGAAGCTCCTTTGCCCTCAGCCCCTGGTGAAGTGTCCAGATGCATTGTGGAAATTGTCTTCTAGGACAGATAAGTGGAGAGATAGCATCTCCTTGGTGATGCACATAAGGGCCTCGACAACAGGTTTGCTGACCAGATGTTGCAAAGAGAAATTTAAGTGAGTTTACCTGGGAAATGAGGTGAGATGGTCCTTCCAGGCAGAGGGAATGGTCTGGTGCAGAGTGGCAGTGAGGCCAGATGCCAAAGCTGATACCAGTCAGTAGGTGGAGCACAGGGCCTGAGAACTACAGCTTTGGGACAAATGCCAAGAGGGCTCTCACTGGTTTGGGACCCTGCACCTGGGCAAGCAAGACCTGGTGCAGTGATTAGGTCATATTCTGCTAGTCGGTCACTAAGAAACAGGATTACTTTCCTTGGGGCCATGTGATCCCCATTCGGATTTTGGAACTTTGGCTACAGTGCTTCAACATCCTGTAGCATGGGCTTAGTTGCTGAGGGATGGGGTGTGCACAGAAGATGTCCCGAGAACTGCTGTTTTATATTTAGAATGCCCTAGAGAGGGAATGGATTAGCAGCTGCTCAAGAGAGCCCTGACAAGTTATACCAAACTGCTTAGTGGCTTAGAGACCTCCTACTTCTCTCCTGGGTCAGACCCTCTCCCCCCCGTCCCCCCCCCCCTCCAGTCTCCCATCAGCCAGGACAATCACAGCTGTGGGCTGGAGTTAGGTTTCTTCTCAGAGGCTGCACACTAACTCACTTACTTAAGGCTAGGCCTGTATAGAGGTAAGATGGATCAAACAGTTGGTAGTTTAGCTCTGAGCTGAAGGGATCTTCTAGTCCTATTGTTCCCAGGGGGGCAATCATCCCGTGTCTCCAGAGAACAGCCAAGGCTATGACCCCCCCCCCCCAGTCAAGTGCAATGTCAATATTAGAAAAAATTTAAGGACTTCCAAGGTAGCTTGCAAAAGGTTTAACTCCCAGGCTCCCCACATAGACCACAAACCTTATTCCCTGGAGTGAGGGCTAAGCAGCAGGATTTTGGGGGGGAGGGGGGGAGTGAGGGTGTTCTCTCCCCTGGGAGAGCGCTTTCACAGGGAGGTGTAGGAGGTGCTTGGTCTTCCAATGGGTGGACCCTGTGTTTACCTTGAGTGAAGTGGAGGCTGTGGAGGAGGTAGTAGGTAGTTCAGACCAGGTGGAAGCATTTGTTTGGAATTACAAGTGTGGGCTGGGGGAAAGAAATGGGCAATAAAAATGTCCACCTCGGCAGACCTGGAGTACCAGTGAGTCTCTGTGCACATTCTCTGCTAAGCAACTCCAACCCGAGCCCCTGGTGCCCCACTTTTGGAGACCCTGGCTGTGTTTGATTCCATGTGATTCCTAAGGGCCTGTCCGATTCAGTCCTTTGGGACTCCAACCAGGGAGTGGAGTGGGAGGAGGAAGCACTTTGTTAAACCGAAGGAGGGCTTTGGGCAGGTAGCGAAGTGTTTACAAAGTAGGAATCCCTTCAGCATCTTTGCCTGTCCTTATCTATGTCCTTTATACACAAGGCTCACATCCTTCCCCTGGTGGCAGTCACTGCTGCCATGAGATCCCTGAGCCCAGGCCTGTGGGCTGTGACAGGCACTGCCCAGTGGCCCAGTGATCTACAGCATTGGGCCTCCAGCCCCAATCAGGTCTTTGTTCAGACAAGGAAAACTAGAGGGAGAAAGCTATATGATTTTATCTCTTAAGAAAGGGGGAACCGGAGAGGCAGCTAGAGAAGGGGGGGGGAGATCCCCACACCTGTGTGTGTAGGGCGGGGTTAGGGACAAGAGAAAGAGATGTGTTGTGATTAAGATGGGGTGTGCTCGACCGCTGGCTAATGATAGGGGATGAGGAAAGAGAAAGGGAGAATTTGAATATACGAGAGAGAGAGAGAGAGAGAGAGAGAGAGAGAGAGAGAGAGAGAGAGAGAGAGAATGAGAATGAGAATTTTAGGGTGTGCAGGAGACCCTTCAGCAGCTGTCCCCAGCTATGCTTTGCTGCAATTCACAGCCCAGCCATGTCCAGAGTTGATCGGGTCTCTCCCTCCCCTGCCTGCCGGCACTGCACCCCCCCCCCCAAGTCACCTGTTCTCCCACCCTTACTTCAAAGGCTGTTCCAGGTTCTTTTCCTCCCCCATCGCCTCGTACCTGCGCCCCCGCAGGGTAGCCTGAAGAGGATGCTCAGCTGGGTGGTGTGGCGCGGGGCGAAGAGGCGAATACCCCCGCAGATCCTGTGGGTGCAAGAGCGATGTGTGTGCGCGCTTGAGTGCGCGAGAGGCCCCGAGCCGGCCAGCCCCGGGAGAGGGTGCGTGGGGAAGCCCGCGAGTGGCAGCCACGGGCGGGCGTGTGCCAGGCGCGGGCGTGCGTGCGCGCGAGGGTGTGTGTGTGTGTGTGTGTGTGTGTGTGTGTGTGTGTGTGTGTGCGTGCGTGGCCGAGGCGGAGCGCCCGGGCGGGCGGCGGCGACGGCGGCGGCGTTAGGACTCTGGGGACACCGCCCCCCGGCCCCCGCGTCCCGCCCCCGCCCAGCCTCGCGCCACAGTTCGCGCCGCGCCTGGGCTCGGAGCGCAGCGGCGCCGGCTCCCGCAGCCGGAGACGAGCCAGCCCCGGGAGCCCAGCGGCGCGCACTGCCTGCAGCCGCGCTGGCGATGCGGGGCCGCCCCGCGCCCGCCCGAGTCCCGGCCCCGGCGCCCTCGGGAAGGGGCTGAGCCGCCCGCCGCCCGGATGGGGAGCCTTGGCGCGCTCGCCCTCTGCCTGCTCCGGCTCCTGCTCCTGGGGCTGCAGCGGCCGCCGTTGCCCGGCGCCGGAGCGCAGAGCGCCGCAGGTGAGTGCGCCCGCCGGGCCCCCCGGACCCCCTCGTCCTCCCCAGACCTGGGAGGAGAAGAAAGTTGGGTCCGGTGGCCAGGGGATGCCGGGACCCGGTGGGAGTCCCGTCCCAGCCTCGGGTCGCAGCGGCTGCGTCCAGGCGTGCCCAGTCCTGCTCCAGGTCCCCCCTGGTTCCTCGTCGCCTTACTTTCCTGCCGCTTTCCCCCACCCCCGGGCGGGAGTAACTTTCCGCGGCTGTTGCGAATTTTTCCACTTGCTGCCTCCCACTTGTCGGAACCTGTCACTCGAGTGTTTCGGGGTAGCGGGAGGAGGCGCCGCTTCTCGCCCGGCGCGGAGAACAGTCACCCGGGGAGCTTCCTGGGCTGCGCGCTCTTGGAGTGGGGAACACAAGTCCCTAGCAGGCCCAGGCTGCCAGGGCGGTGGCTTTTCCTTTCTCCTGGGAGATACTGGAGATCATCCGGTGTTGTTCTAAACACTGTTCCTCTTAGCCAGCCCTTAGCCGCTGGGGCTTCCTATGGGAGTGTTCCTGTGAATGACCCATACAGCAAAGCCCTTACCTCACCTCCTGGTTCTGTCCACAGTAATGGGTACCCTGCTAAGGCCTTTTAAGTGAGGTAGCTTTGATTAGCGAGCTAGTGGGCTTCTGCAAACTTCGGGACACTCGTCTTTCGGCTTGCCCATAGTCAGGGAGCTAGTTCCCCAGAGTGTATCTAGTGTCTTAGTGGCGAATTGAGCTGAGGAGACCACTACCGAGGGTCTCTCTCATCACTAAAACCCCACTGGCAGGGCTTCCATCCGGGAGTCCCCCGAAGAAAGAAGGAGAGGAGGGGAGGGATACCTTCAAGTTCAAAATCACCTGGAAGTTTCTTAGCACCTTTGGTTTCGGAGTGACCACACTGAGCTGATGTCGCAGGGTCGGGGCCAGGTTGAGGCATGTCAGCGGAACCTGGGAAAGGGCTTCTTTTGGATTGCTAAGCAACAGCTGTGCTCACATAAGAAATCAGGGGAGGAAGAAAGGGAAAGAAAGGCAGCGAGCCTGCTGGAAGTCTCTAAACCGGCTGCTTTTGAGATGAAGAACCGCTGGAGTGAGATTCCGTTTGAAATGTCTTTGGTTTTCTTCCCTGACTTGATGTTAAAATGGAAAGTGGACACAGGCTGTATGGGAAGGGACAGCTTGTTTTCATGCCAGGGAAGTTGAGCGAGGAAGACACTCTTTTTGAGGTGTCTGAAGCTGAAAGGCTGGGACAAGGGGGGAGAAAAGAGGCGGCCGCAGCATCATTCTGAAGATGCTTCAAGGGCTCTTGTTTCCCTCGCTTTTGGGGTCTCCATTAGGTGTGCTGTGTCAAGGAGCTGGCAGGAGGATGATTGGGGCAGTTCTGGGGACCCTGGTATGACATTCTGATTTTTCCTGTCTTCTAAGGCTTGGCTTGGTATCCACACGTTAATAGTACTCACGTTCCCGCAGAAACCGGATCAAACACATCTCACAGACCTTTTTTGGGTAGCAGCTGTAAACCCAGAACCTGCTCCAGAAAGCTGTCCAGGGCTGAAACGCACGCCGGTTCTGCATGCTTCCGCAAGGTGGCGCTCGCCCACAGCTGTTAAATGCAAATCGAGCCGCTTTCATCTCAGGGATAGAACTTCGGTTCAATTTTTAAATGAGTAATGTGTTTATTCAGCAGCCTTTTGTTAAAACATTTAGAGAAGTGTGAGGAGGAAGCACCTTTTCTTTGTTTGCTGTTCGGAACACACAGGGAAGAGAAGCAATCCTGGAGTACAGTTTGGGAAGAAATCGACTGTGAAGGCGCCATATGTTTCCTTTGGTTCTACCTGGGCCCATAGCTTTTGCAAAGCTACAATAGCATATATTTAGCAAGCGGCTGCGTTGTTCCCTGGCTCCTAAAAGGAGTGGGATTAGCTTGTCTTGGTGACTTGGTGCGTTCTAAGCTCCGCTCATTTATAGAAATAGGGATTTTTTTTCTACACCTATCTCATTATCGCTCTACTTTAATGCTAAGTAGATCGTTTAAACTGGATTCTTCCGGGGCTTTCCTTATGAACGGCTGTAATTGTCGACGCATTATTGATTCTGCAACTGTTGACCTGTTAAAACGGACTTGTATTCTTATTTTATTCCTCACTGTGGTATTGTCGGAATCCAAATTTGCTATAAGTATGATTATAGCTTGGGTCTCTTTTGAAGTATCTTATTTTAAACTTTCTGCAAGTCTGAGTAAATAATGCATTTTAAAACTCAGTAGTGTGTTCTTCATATTCCTTTGATCTGAAGATTCCCCGGTCTCAGAAGCAATTTCAATTTGTAAGCTTACATCTAGGACATTGAAGGATGGTGGGCTTTGCTGTAACTGTTGGTCACAGTGTCCAAAAGTCAGAGTCAGAAGCTGTCATCAAAGGCAATTTCCTCCTCCCTCACTCTCCCGTGTGTTTCATGAGACACATTTTTTTTTGGGGGGGGGGCAAGGAATTATAGTAAAAGAAAAAATGCTTTGATAATAGTTGGTAAACAGAACACATGATTTGGGATGAGGGAAGTCGGCGACTACGTAAGCAGATACGGGGATAATTAGCCTATTTATCAGTGGGTTTCAGTATTACAAGTTAAAGCCAAATCTTGACAGGAACCGACTCCGGGTGGCAGTTGTAAGCAATGTAGTCATTTAACTCGATAATTGCTGCCAGATACCTCTGGGGAACTGTTCTCAGTACAGTTGAATTTTACTTTCTGTCCTGGATTGCTTGATTTGTTTCCTAATAACAGAACAATTAATGAGAAAACCTGGCTTTGATTCTGTTTCAGCAGCAACAACAAACATGAAATAAATACAGACCGCCCTCTTGGGCTAGCGTCTGTATCTTTCTCTTCCGTTTCAGTTCCTTCTTGTTTATCTTAAGCGCATTTCCACAGGCTCCATGCTGCCAGCTGAGATGGCTTCTCTTGAAGTACTGTAACTGTCACCTTTCAGAGCCATGATCAGAGGAGATTACAGCATCGTTCTTTTAAGCAAGGGATTCTCCCATGACTCTCTGACTGCGTGTTGCTGTGGAAACAAGAGCATTGCTATGTAGGCAGTGGTCCTTGATAAATATTTATCGATGATGATGAAGAGATGGTGGAGTCTCGAAGCAACCAGGATGGGGAAGGAGTAATGTGTTTGGGAGACGGTGCGGCTTGGAGAAAACTGTTGAGCGCTGGAGCCCGATGTTCTTGGTTTGAATCCCATGTCTGCCTTTTGTACACATTGGACAGGCTGTTTATCTTCTCCGACCTCCAGCTCTTATCTGCAAAGTGAGGGTAATTAGAGCTGCCTCACTGAATTTTGTGAGGACTAAACCAGAAGATGCATGAGAGAGATCGAGAGTGAGAGTGAGAGAGAGAGAGAGAGAGAGAGAGAGAGAACTCTGTCCAGAAAGGGAACTGAGTGTTACTCTCCTTGGCATTGCTGTGTGCTCCTGTGTATATCCAAGCTGGGGCTGCGGTCGGTGCTCATGGAAGCTAAATGAAGCATTAGCCAGGAGGCAGCTGGACTTTCATGATACTTTTTAGTTTTCCATCCTTTATTCATATTTTTTTTTGGGGGGGCGTCTTGATTTCCTGTTACTGTTTATTTAGAAAGAAATTTCAAATGAAAAGTCCCAGTGGAGGACAGTAGTCAGTTTGGTTGTTCCAGGGTTTGTGAAAGGAATGTTTAGTTTTAATCGCACTTTGACCTTTGAACAGGCACAGATTTTAAAAGGTTAAAGTCTTCAGGTTTATCACTGTCTCTCTCTCTCTCTCTTTTTGGTTTTTTGAGACAGGGTTTCTCTGTGTAGCCCTGGCTGTCCTGGAACTCACTCTGTAGACCAGGCTGGCCTCGAACTCAGAAATCCGCCTGCCTCTGCCTCCCAAGTGCTGGGATTAAGGCGTGCTCCACCGCGGCCCGGCAATCACTGTCTCTTCTAACCACCTTTTCACACACACCCCTCCTTTGCGGTCAGGCTCTGTCCCTGTCTCTGCTCCTGCCTCTTACGAACCCCAGAAATAAAGTACGTGGTGCAGCTATGAAGCTGATGAATAAGCAAAGACTAAGACCAAGGTTGAATAGGTTGCGGTATTCCAAGGAACAAATCTGAAAAGCTCTTACAACAAGCTGTGTCCAACAGGTATGGTGGATTTTACAAGTGCACACAAGAATCAGGTTTAGGAGCCAGCACTACGCATGGCTAGGAGAAGGCAGTTAGGGTGTCTAATGGCATCTTAGAAAATGGATTCAAATGGAGTGGGAGAGGAAGGAAGCCACAGGGACAGAAGTAGTCAAAGAGGACAGTGGTAATCCCTGATCCATAGCAATGAGTTCAGGAGAACCAGGGAGACTGCGTGGGGTCATGAAATTGATATGGGTTTGCTGAGTGCTTTTGTTTACTTGGGGAGAGGAGAGAGGGGAGAGAGGGGAAGGGAGGAGAGGGAAGACAAAGAGAGAGAGAGAGAGAGAGAGAGAGAGCGCAGAGGGAGGGAGGAGGAGAGGAGAATTTGTTTTATTTGTTGTCTTTGGCTGAGAGTTGCAGTTTCTAAACACCATATAGAAGGCCAAGGGAGGATTCTGGATACAAGACGCTGCCTCACCCCATTGGGCCTGTTGAAAGTGAATCTCAATGTATGGGAATGAATGAGACAGAGAGATGGATGCACAAAATGTGAGTGGTCGCCAGCTCTCAGTGTGATTCACTTGATCTTTCCTATGTAAATGCACCAGGGGGGCTGCTCAGAGACCCCATGGGATCCGTATTCAGTAAGTCACTAATAAATACACACGAGTTTTCAGGGTGGAAGACTGGACGTTTCCCACACTGGAGTGTTGAATGAAGTACATGTCTCACCATACGTCCAACCCCTGTGCACCAGTGGAGTGTGCACACAGGTCTTGGTGGTTTTTGAGGGACAAAGAGCAGCAACGGCCTTTTGGTGATTTGTTTGGCAATTTCTTTAAAACTCAAAACCTGCACTTGCCATAGGATGGAGCATGCGTACTTTTAGGACCGTACCTGACCGAAATTAACACACAAGTCCAGAGGAAGATGGGAGCGTGAATGTTCGCAGAAGTATTATTTGTAGTCACCTAGAATGGAAAGTGACCCATGTGTCCAGCACCTGGCGAATCCATCTGATTGGATATTGCTGCTAATGAAAGAATGGATTTCAGATATCTGCTAAGACGTCTATGAAGACTCATACGCTAAATTAAAGCGGTTAAAGGCAAGCCTGTGGAGACAGAGAACATTGGTTACCCTGGTTGGGCATAGGGCAGGGTTCTCAGCAAGCTGATGGGAGAGTGGGTTTTGGAATGGTGGAAATGCTTGACCACTGGGAGGGAGTCATGATTGTTTAACTCTTGGAATCGGCAGAATGTGCTAGAATGATAGACTTAGAGTGGGTGGAGTGTTGCGGAATTGAATCTTTAAACTGTTTACTTCAATTAGAGCTTTCATATGAAGTATATGGTACAATCTCGATGAAGTGGTTCTCTGCTTCCACATCTGTAAAGTGGGACTACCACCGGGAACCCAAGGGGAGTGACTTATCTCAATTCAGTGTCCGAAATTTTTTGTTGCATGGGATATTTGCAAGGCCTGTAGGTTTTTTAGTCTTTTTAATCTGTGAATTAAATCTATAAATGAGTGGCCTCTCTACTCATTGCTTTGGCAATAGTTAAAATAAAATTTAAAGCTATCAAGTTTTGGCAAAAAACCCAAGTAATTAGATGGCTCTATGCCTTGTTGAGTAGCGAAGGTTGAAGCAACCTCTTTGAATACTGCTTGGAAATGTCAGCTGACAGTGCGGATGTGGGTGCTTTGTAGGGACCATGGTTTGGTGGCAGGATATGATATGGGCCTGGGGAGGAGTAGTGACCCAAGCACCGCCTTTCTTACTAAGCCAAGTATCTTAGGGGTTTACTGCTGTGAGCAGACACCATGACCAAGACAACTCTCATAAGGACAACATTTAATTGGGGCTGGCTTACAGGTTCAGAGGTCAGTCCATTATCATCAAGGCAGGAGCATGGCAGCATCCAGGCAGGCATGGTGCAGGCTGAGCTGAGACTTCTACATCTTTATCTGAAGGCTGCTAGCAAAATATTGACTTCCAGGCAGCTAGGATGAGGGGCTTAAAGCTCACACCCAGAGACACACCTACTCCAACAGGGTCACACCTTCTAATAGTGCCACTTCATAGGCTGAGCATATACACACCGTGACACCGAGGGTGTGGCAGTTTAGCAGAAGCTTCTTATGCTTCCCAGATAAACACTGGTGTAGTGCTCTTTAGTCCCAGGGTTTCCAGCCAAGATGAATAGCTGCACAGTTGAGAAAAATAGCTCCGTATTGGCTTTCTGTCTACCCTTTTTAGGGGCTTCCATCCACTCTCTGGAAGAATGTGTGTGTGTGTGTGTGTGTGTGTGTGTGTGTACATGCATGTTTTAGTGATGAAACCCAGGCCTTGCACATGCTAGACAAGTGCTGCACCACTGAACTATATTCCCAGCCCCTGGCTTTGGATGTAGGCTCTTGCTCTATAATTCAAGCTGGAGACCTTCTCTTCTGCTACCCCACGTACCACCATGCCTGACTTTCATGCTGATCTTAAATCAGTGTTACCAATTTTGATCTTTTTTGCCATCTTGAACCTTGTGCTCTGACAGGATTCAGAGCTCATACCCACCTGTCCCTGAGCAAGGCCCCCAGGCTCCTGCTTCCTAGCATCCTCCTAGCCTGCTTCTCAGAAAGCCCCAGACACTGCTGTATTCCCCTTCTGTCTTTTGGGTCTGGAAATGGTCATGAAAACAGAATCTGTTTTTGTGAATCATCTCCGTTGCGTCGCAGGTGGTCTTGTATTCATCTCAAAAGGGCAGTTCAGTTGTCTCTTTGTTATTGAGCAAAGATGAATGAATGAATGAGTGAATTCATAAGCAAACTCATATCAGCAAGCAGAAAAAATGATTTAAAAGTACCTGCCATTGGTCTTGACTTCCTCAAATATTCACAATTTGGGCTGTGACTCTCCTCCACTTCACATCCTTTCTCACTATCTGCAGACATCTTTGAGAGTTCTTATTTATTTATTTATTTATTTTTGACAGTAGGCTGGATCTTAGGTTAACGCCTAGGTATTCTGACTCAAACATACATCTGAGTGATATTTAAAGAGTCCTGGGAACATCAACACATGGGATGCACATTTGTGCTTTTTGTTTGAACATTAGCCTAGAACGGGATAAAACAGAGACATCTGGTAATGTTAGTAATGGAAAAGGAGATCTAAACAGCATAGACCAGCTCTTGGGTTTTATAAAGTTGATTTGAATGTGCGAACTTATTAATCTAATTAAAATGTTTGTCACATTGTCACACTTTGTGCTTAAATTAGTACAGCTTAGAAACTGATGTTACAGTTTCCTCTTTCCTTAGGCATCTAGGACCTGGTCCCTCCATGCATGCGGGTCTGGTGCTGGGGACCCCTGCCAGGGTTCACTGGGTGCCTGCTTTCAAGAAAAAGAAAAGGGGAAAAATTTCAGTCTCACCCTAAAAGGGAACAGCTTCCCCCCCTTTTCTGCTGTGCCCCAGGCTGGGTCTGTTGTCTCAGTTTTTCTTTGTAGCAGGAAGCTGATATGCTCAGCTGAGTCCTCTGGTCTGAGCCTCTCACAGAATTCAGTCAAGGTGTTTATGAGGGCATCCAGGATTGTGCTGAGGTCCTGCTTCCCAGCTTTCTCACAAGGTTCCTGTGGGATTCAGCTACTCCTTGGGGACCTCCATTTCTTCACAAGGGGGCCCTTCTCAGCATGGGGCAGCCCACAGCTCAGCAGCTGACTTAGGCAGATTGAGTGAGGAAGGCAGAGATTTTTGTCAATTTTTGAAAATGACATCCCATTGCTTTTACTGTTTCCTTTGAAAGAGGCAAGAAACTAGAGAACCAATAGAATGTATCAGGATATATATATATATATATATATATATATATATATATATATATTTACATATATTCATCATGTTATAATTATATTTATCAACAATTTATCAACATTATCAACTATATGGTCATTTTATATCAAATTTCTAAAAATTAGTTGTTACATTATACTACATTAAAATTGTATCAGTACTAACAATAATGCTACTTCACATATTACAAATATGCTATTACTACATATTACACTATAGTATCCTATGTATACATATACAAATGTAATATTTGGAGATTTATCATAGAAATTGACTCTCAGAGTTATGGAGGCTGGTGGGTGTCATAATTTGCCGTCTTCAAGCTGGAGACCAGGAAATGTCTCAAGAGGAGTGTTTTCAGACACCTCGAATGTACCCTTTCTGTGTCTCAGGAGTTGACTGGCTAGCCTTCTCCCCCAACCCCCAGCTGAGCACTGAACCCAGGGCCTTGCACTTGCTAGGCAAGTGCTCTACCACTGAGCTAATTCCCCAGCCTTCCCTTTGTGATGTTGGAATTATAGATCACTTTCTCCCTGTTTTCTTCAGCCCTGCTAAATCTGGCTGTGCAAGATTGGGACACTCCTTCTAATATAAGGTAGGTGAGCAGCGATGGCTTCCATGGAGTCTAGGTCAGGGATGGTGCATATGGCTACATGAAACCTTTACAACTGCACACGCCATGCCTTGGTCAAGGGTGCTGTTCTGCTCTGCAACATCAGTGTTGAGTGTAACCCCTTTTCCCATTTGCAGATGTTGAGCTCTGAATGTCTTAGCAGTTGTGAATTTATCTACTATACCTTTTTTCTGGTTGATGTCCATTTACTATTTCTTCAATTTCACCCATTGTGATAGAGAGTGCGTGAATGGGTATGTGGCGAAGACATGAAGCCAAGACTCTAAACTGTCTCAAGTCAGAAGTGGGTTGAGGCTAGAAGGGATGACTGGCTATTTTCCCAAAGCTTTGAGCCCTCAAGAAGCCAGGCAAGTTGCCAGTTGTCACTAGGTATCCCAGCAGGCTCTGCTTCAGGATGGTTATCATTCCCTAAACAGAATTGTGTGGAACAAAGCAGAGACCACCTCTCTAGTGCTTTGATTTGCATTGTCTTGAGGCCACTTTAATTAGGTTTACTCAGGAACTATGGGACCTGCTGGAAGTAAGGGGACTTAGAGCTTTTATCTGTTGAGCATGCGTCATAATCATGCGAAAACCCTTAACTGCCTCTGTGGGAGCATCCTTTGCTTCACAGAAGTCCAATACGTGTGTTCCTGGTAGACTTACCAATGGGACTTTTATATCTTCTACCCAGAAGGTGTCTATTCCAAGTAGTAAAGTATATTTCTGGGCTCCACCTTCTTGATCCTGTTTTTGGTAGACAAGAACAACTAAGTTGAGCAAATTCTAGACTTTCAAGGTCACCAATACCTGTAAAACACTGTACATATATTTTAAGATGTTCATTAGTTAAAAACTATCTCCCGAGTAATTTTTAAAGTGAAGTAGATGAATTTTTAAGTTTCTCATCTTTATTGTCTTTACCTTTCCCTGTATAAAAAACAATTATCAAATAATTAAATCCCTTTGCGTATAATTGCCATATTGTTTTTTTTCTGACACATTTCTCAGTTCTGTTTCTGTTTTTTCCAACTTCGAAAACCTTAACAGCTATCATTTATCCCAGAAGCAGCGCAAGCCGCCTGTTCCTTCAGGGACTCTAGGGTCCTACTTACTTCTGCCTGTCATGGCTTCCTTTCCAGATGTTGATCCAGGAGCATCCTTTTATGACCCAGATGTTTTGGGCTCCAACCTCAGCCATCTCTTTTTAGCTTTTTTGGATCATTCTTCCTATCTCTTACTTTATCTCACATAGAAGAGTCTATGGATTTTGCCTTAGGCTCATTGCCTTGGGCTCAGACTTTTTTTTTTTAAATCATGTTAGTGCCAGCAGTTAAGTGGAAGACAGCAGATAAATTTCACTAGGCTCAGCTTCTTCTAGGACATTTCTCATGTTTCAGACATGTTTGGCCCATTGTTGCCTGCTTGGACATGGTGGTTATCCACGGACAACTGGCCAATGAAGTGAGCTCCTTGTTGTCATTCCATTACAGAGGCCAGTGACTTGGTTTTAGAGCAGTAGGACCATCTCTATGTTGCTTGATTTATTAAATCCCAAAGCATAATTTTCTAAAAGTAAGGTGCCCATGCAAGCTGAGGCAGGTGATGCCTACCTTGATCTGGCCTTCTCTGGCCTCAGACTTCACTGCTGACGTGTGTAGCTATGCAAGACATCAACACCGGGTGAGTCCTGTTTCTGCTGTAACTGCAGCCCATGTATTGCTATGTCATTGCCTTTTTACAGTGGCATCTTGGATGATCTTATGTCAACGAACCAAGCATTTACTTAAGGAATGTTATAGACAACAGGCTCTTCCAGTTCATGGACCAAACTCAGCATCTACAAGGCCACATCCCCTCCCGTGGGCAGAAAACAGAGCTGATCTTATGGGTGTAATTATCAGATAAGTAGTAATCATTGAAGAGTATCAAAATAGTTGAGGTGTTGGCAGCAGATGGGTGGTATTACCCTTGGAAGAGGCATGGGAGAAATGGAAGCAGGATGCCGGCTAAGGGCATTTTGGATTTATGTATAATACTCTATTTCTTTCTGAAAAGGGAAATATATCCAAAATAGATTTGTTAGAGACAAGTCAATAATTTTTGATAGGGAAGAAGACAGGTGTCAATTGCACCTTTCTTTATAATAGTTCTAGACTGAAGTTAGTCTCTTAGGAGGAAATGCTGGGGGTGGCTGGTTAGAGAGATGACCCAGTGGCTAAGTGTATTTGCCACTCTTGCAGGGGACCCCAGTTTGGTTCCCCCAAACACACACTGTGCCGCTTACAACCTCCTGTAACTTCAGTTCCAGGGATCTGATGCCCTTTTCTGGCTTCCAAGGACATCACGATGTACATACCATATCAACACACAGTCACACATACTTATGCAAGAATAAGAATAAATCTTAAATAATGCTGTGGAGTTTAAGCTTTGTTAGTAAAATGCAGTTGATAAAGACTTAGAATGCATTTACTATTTTCCCCAGTTGTCTTTTCAAAAATCAATTTGGATTTTTTTTTCTACATAGAAAGTCTCATTTTGGGGTGCCAATAAGGATTTCTCAGGGGGGCCCAGGTCAGCTGGACCCACTCAGGAGATAGGGAGAAGCTGTTGCTGACACGTGGACATAGTTGAGTAGGAGCTTATGAGGGTCTACAGAGGAGCTTGTGAGGTGCAACAGCTGTCCTCCTTCTGTACATAGCTCTCTCTCAGGATTTCCATGGAACAGATGTCACCTTTTAGACGTAACAGATGGAACAGCCTTTGGCTCTGGGTCGTATGGGCCCTAATAAGACTTTTGACTTACATCCTTGCTGTTGGAGGGTGCTATAAATCTGGATGGCTTTTGTATCTGTCGACAACCTGCTGACTTCTATGTTTTTCTTTTCTGGTGTGTGTCTGTGTGGGTGAATACACATGTGGAAACTAGTGGTCAGTGTTGAACTTCTTCCCAAGTGACCTTCCACCTTATTTACTGAGGCAGAGGTTCTCTTTGAACCTGAGCCTTACAGATTTAGCTAGACTAGCTAACCAGGAAGCTTCAGGGATCTGTGTGTCTCTACCCAAACCCATTAATGTTTGTTTGCTGTGTGTGTGAATGTTTTTGCTTGTATGGATGTGTGTGTATCACTTTTGTACAATGCTTATGAAGACCAGAGGAGGAGCCCCTGAAACTGGAGCTGTGAATGGCTGAGAGCCTCCATATTGAATGCTGGGACCCCAACCTGGGTCCTCTGGAAGAGCAGTAGCATTCTTAGCTGCCATTTCTCCAGTCTCTCAACTTCATGTATTTAAAGGCCAGAGTTGTATGTCTCTGACTTTAGGGTTGAGATAAAAACCTTATTGTCATAAAACTCAAATAACTTAAGGTCTTTGATAGAGGTTAAGCATATATTTTTAAAAAACCATACCTTTGTTCTATTGAACTATTTTATTGTTTGACACTATCCATTTTCCTCCTTAAGGAGAGGGAGTTGTGAAATCCCAGGACCAGGACATGAAGCATCATTTCCAGGGTTGCTCATTTCTAGCTGAGTGCCCGTCAGAGCAGTCTAGATTAGGATGTGACAGGAGGGGTCCTGACTCTCTTGGAATGAAGGCTGG
This sequence comes from Rhynchomys soricoides, assembly GCA_019843965.1. Classification (NCBI taxonomy): domain Eukaryota; kingdom Metazoa; phylum Chordata; class Mammalia; order Rodentia; family Muridae; genus Rhynchomys; species Rhynchomys soricoides. The sequence continues at coordinate 5,564,965 of JADRCH010000106.1, read as the reverse complement.
TAACCCCCGAGGTATAGAGAGGAGAAGAGCAGTTGGTGTCTGTTGGAACGGAAAGTAGAAAATGCAAGATGTCAAAGTGTTTGGTGAAATGATGGCTGACAGGGAGATAATAATAGGGACTGGACTCAAAAGTTATGAAAAACACAGGTGCACTGGGTGTCTCGGAGCAGGAAGGACTCAAAGTGAACTTCTCCGGAATGAACGCACGAGGGGAAATGACTGCCAGATAGGAGGACTGATGCTCTTCTATACTTCAGGTACTTAAAATAAGCCAGGCAGTTGTCAAGGGCTGTACTGATTGTCACTCACCCAGTCTTCTTAACAGTCTTAGGATGTGGGCACACTTAAGAACCAAATTGAAGAACATAGCCATTAAGACTGAGCCTGAGGTCACCCAGCTAGCAAGTGGTTGACTCAGGATTTGAGCCCAAGTGACTCAAGGCTGGAATATCTAATCTTAGCTATCAATTTACGTTCTTTTTTCTCATTTACTTTACGCACCCAGTGTGCGAACTTCATCCTTAGGGGAGAAATTAGGTCCACTTGAAATTCTGGATGGGAAGTCTACCTTTAGAAACTTCCACGGGACTATTTTGGGGATGAAATTTAGGTTACTATTTACACCTTATAGTTCTATCTGGAAGACCCATATATCATGCAAGAAATTTGATTTCATGGAGATTCAAGGGGTTGGGTCATAAATCAGCTCATGCTAATATCTAGATTCTTAATTACAGTGTGGTACTGAATGTTAGAGATTTCTTTTTTTGGCAGTAAGAAGTATGGGAGGGAGGATGTTGTCTGTGCAGTAAGTCTTGTTTCTCACAAGAGACTCGACTTTTCTAGTCTCTTGTTGTTGTGAAAGATTTATTTATTTATTTTATGTACCTGAGTACTCTGTCTTCATGCACACCAGATGCGGGCTTCAGATCCCATTCTAGATGGTTGTGAGCCATCATGTGGTTGCTGGGAATTGAACTCAGGTCCTCTGAAGAGCAGCCAGTGCTCTTAACCACTGAGCCACAAGAGAAGAATTTTGTGGAGAGATCCCTCATACCCTGATTCTGATTTTGTTCTACTAGTTTCTATTAGAGGGCCCTGTGACTGAGGGCGGCTCTGCCTGCATACCCCAGGCTATGGTCTTTGGTCCTCTGTGGCTCCAGCAGGCTCAGTAGTCTAGAGAAGTTTTTAGCTTGGGGAGGAGATTCCTCTTTCAATTCAACAAGTCTGAAGTTGATGCTTACACTATCAGGTGGGGTTACCTTTGAGTTTAGATATATCTAGTGTTGAAGTCTGCAGATTTTTTTTTTTTTTTTCTGTAAGTCTCTAAATTCTGAGATGCAAGGCCTGGAGAATTTCTTCTTCTATTTTTTTTTTTTTCTAAAGACACCTAATCTCTCCTGCCTTCTTGACTCCTGTGGTGTGAGACTGAACTGGTGATCCCCTCCCCTCTCCGTTTCAGCTCTGTGAGCATAGGGTTAAGGTATGATCCCTAATATACCTCTCGGCTCTGGGATGAGGCTTCTTTGTGGAATCAGGTCATCTACAGATGGTCCATTTGTTTTCTTAAGAAGAAACACATAAGTGTGTAAGGAGTATGCTCAGCTCTGACTTTGGGCTCCAGGTAATGGTTGTTTCAATCATACATTATGACCTTGAATGTTTTGAGTCCTCCGAAGACCTCTATCTGGTTGTCTGTGAGATGAGGCTAATGGTGATGACCTGTCAGTGGTGGTGGTGACAGATCACTGCAGTGATACAAACAGAGTGCTCAGGAGAAGGCCAAGCTCATGGAAAGTGCTCAGTAAATGCATTCTTGTTGGTATTATGAGTTCTGGGAACTCAGCAGAGCCCTGTTAGTGCCTGAAAGCACAAGAGGAACCTTACTAGGTTGACCAGTTGTTTTTATTTGTCTTAGTTACTTTTCTCTTCCTGTGACAAAACACCATGACCAAGGCAACTTATAAAAGAAAGCATCTAATTTGGAGCTCACAGTCTTTAGAGTGAGTCCATGGCCATTATCACAGAGAGCATGCCAGCACGCATGCAGGTATAAAGCTGCAGCACCAGCTGAGAGCTTATACCTTGACCGAATGTTGATGGTAGAGAGAGAGAGAGAGAAAACCAGGAATAGCATGGGTTTTTGAAAGCTCGAAGCCCACCTTCAGTGACACACCTCCTCCTGGAAGGCCACGCCCCCTCCAGGAAGGCCACACCTCTTCCTTATGGCCAAACAGTTAAAGCTACTAAGGACTAAGCATTCAAAAATATGAGCCTGTGGGGGGTGTGCTTGTTCAAACCACTACACCATTTGTCTAAGATAGAGGTATTTCCCAAGATATAGTTTACCCTACAGACCTAGAAATTTTCTAATTTTTTTTTTCTTGTCGACAACTAAGGTCCATAGTGTCTTCGGCACTTTGGAAATGCTTGGCTTATTTATCTTGGTGTGTTTTTGTGGTTGTTGTTTATTTGTTTGTTTGTAATTATTTTTATTAGAATTCATGCTCCACGAGGGTTGGGTTTTTATCCTAGTCAGGGATGATTTCTTGTGCTGCCCACAATTCTATACACAGTGCGAACTTACTGTGGGTGAATGAGTCATGATTTCAGACTTCAACTGAAGATGATGTGTTCTGTCTTTTATAGTAGTAATTGATTTAGCTTACAGCTACCAGGTAGACACTCTCACCAGTGTGTCTGGTGATTTGAACAATAACTGATGATTTAAAGGAAGAATGCCTGCAGCACCCCAACATGTACCAGAAACTATGGCACAATGTGCCTGTGTCACCCACTGTCCCATTTGCTCTTCAGGGAGTCCCTTTGAAGCTTCACCACCCTAACGAAGTACACTCAAAATTTCTGAGGTTATGTGGCCTACTCTACCAGATGACTGTTCACTGGCCAAGCCTGGGCTTCAGCCTAGCTTGCATCTATTTCCAGGGCAGTGTTCTTTACATTTCAACACTGTGCAAGATTCAAAAGAGTTTTCTGGATTGTAAAGATCAAGTGTGTCGTAAAGGAATAGTTTGGCCTTAAATATATTTTATCTAAGGTCATCCAGGATGCTGTAAATGAAATAGACAATGGAGTTGAAGAGAGCAGACCTGAGTCTCAGCTGAATGTTCTCCGGCAAGTTACTGTGCTTTTATGAGCCTTGGTTTACCGTGTGTCTATTAGTGATTCTACCAGTTGGCAGGGCATTGATAAGGTTTGTGATGATGGATATCAAATCATCAGTATAGCAGCAGCTATGGTGGTTATGTTATCTTATAGAGAATTGGTAATTAATGCCCAAACTGTATGATGAATCTCAATTTCATGTGTGGCTCTGAGTTCATTTTTCTTTGTTAGAAAGACTTGTTAGACTTTACCTCACAAGAAACTCTGGAGACATTTTGATCCCCATCTGGACTGGAATGTTTAACATCCTTCTTTCTCTCTCTCCATCCTTGGGAAAAATAATTTATCCTTTTTCTGAGACCTTCATTTCTTCATCAGGAAGTGTGGATATTTGTGCTTATCCTCTTGGGTGACCGGAAGCCTAGTGTGGTGACCGGAAGCCTACTGTGGTGATCGGAAGCCTAGTGTGAAGATTGGAAGCCTAGTGTGGTAACCGGAAGCCTAGTGTGGTGACCGGAAGCCTAGTGTGAAGATGTCAAACAGTGTAAAACTGATGCTCATTCAGATATGTGTCTAAATCGGTAGGCACCAAGCCTGGTTCTTTTGGGAATGGTAAGTGGTTACCAGATAACCCTTCAAAACTCCTTTCTTATTTTATCCAGAGTCCTGCCGTTTAGAAGGCTTGCCTTCTCTCGCACCACGCAGAGCCTAGAAAATGGTCAAAGTGATGTTAAACATACACAGACATCTTGTCTCCTCTCCAAGGTAGAGCCCCAGACTCTCCCGAGTGGGAGAAGTTTTATGAAAACTTTTAACAAGTTTTTATCTGATTCCATGAGCTCAGAGAGTTTAATAGGAGGAAGGTCTGCTTGTCAGGGAGGTAAACAAAAGGACCAACCGACTGATTGTCGGAGAAGAGGAAGGGAAATGAAAAGACACTGCAGTGAAGTCTCAATAAACTCAGTAGCTGGAGCTGCTGGCTCTGTGGGCAGGGATTGCTGTGTCCCTCGAGCCCCCAGACCCCACCTTATTGCTTTGCTGAAGATGTGCTGGCAGTCATGACCGTTATGATGTCAGGGGAAGAAAACAAGTGTGAGCATTTAATACGCTAACTCATTTTTTTCTAACCTTGACTTATTGTTTTGCCTAATTCCCATAATTCTCTCCTAGAGTGCTTCACTTTCAGGTGTTTCATCTCCTGCAAATCTTACTTTTCACAGTGGCTGATAAGTCTCAGGGACAGACCAACCCAAAGCCATATAGGAAATGAAGGTTGGGGAAAGACTCTAAACCTGGGGTGCACACTATGGCCTCCTTGTGTCATGGAAGAGTGCGGGGAGTATGTGGATCAATTTTAGTGACTTTCCTACACAGATTGAGTATCTCCTGTTTGGCATGAAACAAACTAGTGACCTTGGATCCAAGTGCTTGGAGAGGTATGTGATTTAAAGGACGCACAGTGTGGCTTTTTTTGCATAGTTCTATTGTCAGAGGCAAGCTTTCATGGGAGTAGCTTGACTGGGGGCATAGCAGATGAGCAAGTAGGAATGGAAGAGAATGCAGAAGAGGGTGTTGATCAAAAGGAGAGAGCAGGGAATCTGGGTGGCATCCAGCACTTGGTTAAGAGGACTGGGCACATGCTCTTGGCTGTGTCACCTGGTATCTGTTTCCATGAACAGCAATGCTTTTTCTCCCCTTTCTTTGGCTTTAACATTTTTTTTCTTGAACTAACTCTTCATGGGAGTAAGTTTATGGTTTGGGATTTCAGTTTAAAATCGTTTTTTATTTTCATGCGAAGTGCACATCAACAATCCCTGATGTCCCGATAGCAAACAGTGAGGTTGCAACCGCTAGAGGACCCTTCCTAGAGGACCCATCACAGTGACACCAGGAGTCTGTGACATCAAGGATCACAAGATTGGGATTGAAATGGTCTGGGGAAACCTCAGTGCCGACTGCACCCTGGCTGCAGTGCAAATCAGGCCAGGCTCTGACATGACCTCAGCCTCCCTACTCAGAGATGTCTGTGAAACAGTTTGACGTTTCTCTTTGTCGTTTGCTTCGAAGGTAAAGACTTGGCAGCTGACGCTTTTTAGCAAAAAAGTGCTACAGATTGGTTTAATGTAGAGATTCTTTTGATGAAGTCAATCTCCAATATATTTCAAATGTGCAAAGCTTTTTTATTGAGAGTTTTATACATACATATAATGTGTTTGGATCAAGTCCACTCTGCATTTTTCTACCCTAATTTTCTCTCACCAACAAACTCCTTTTCCCTCTCAACCTTATGTAACCTCTTTTTTTTTTGTTTGTTTGGTTTTTTTTGGTTTTTGTTTTTGTTTTTTTTTTTTAAATCCAGTGAATCTACTCAGTGCTACCTGAATGGTGTAGGTGTGGGACTATCTTTTGGAGCATAAGCAGCCTTCCAGCAGCTGTATTTTTTCCTTTCCCAGAAGCCATCAGTTTCCAATAGCTTTTTAGCTAGGGAAGGGATAACATGAGCACCTATCCTTGTCTGTGCTGGGATTTGGTTGATCTTGTGCAGGTCTTGTGTGAGCAGCCACAGCAGCTTAAACTGATGTGCACCATAGCTCCATGCACAGCGAATAATCTTTCTTTCTTTTGCAAGATCTCATGCAGCCCAGGATGACCTTGAACTTCCTACATTGCTGAGAATGACCTTGAATTCTTGGAGTTCCTGCCTACATGTCTAAGTACTGAGATTATACATATGAGCTGTTGCAGTGGGTTTTTATGGTGCTAGGGATTGTGTCCAGGGCTTTATGAATCCTAGATAAGGAAAATAAATGCTGTATCTCCAGCCTTCTACGTGTGTGCAAGCATTGGATGGTAAAGTGTAGGAAGTTGACATCATGACTTCTAGATTGGATGATTTGAGAAATCCACATTGAAACCGTAGTTTCGACTCTGTATTCATAACTGTCCCTGCATATCAAAGTCTACAAGATTAGCCACTTTTTGCACATTTATCATCTCCCAATACCAAGAGCTAGTGATCTGAGAATAACTTACCTCGGTCTTTTGCTTTTGGGTCTCACAAGGCTTCATTCAAGGGAGCAGCCAGGACTGTGAGCTCATCAGAAGCTGCACTGGGAAGGAATGGTTTTCAGGCTTGGGGAGTCGATGGCTACACTAATTTCATTTGCAGGTTTCTAGATTGAGATCCTTAGCTCCTTGGGGCTGTTAGCTGGAAGCCATCCTTAGTTCCTTGCCACAGGGCTCTCTCCAACATAGTACTGGCTTTAAACCTCCGCTCTGAAGTAATAGAAAAGACACTCCATCACCTATACCATGTTCTGCTTGTTAGAAGCTAGCTCTTAGTCCATCCCCCACTTAAGCAAAGGGCATTAGACATATTGTGAGTGTTCGAGGTAATTAATTGGGGCCTTCTTGGGGCCTTCCTTTTGTAGATTCACACCTCAGAATTTCCTTCTAGCATCCTTTAGATCCTTGCTACAAAATTTTTACTTTTTTAGGTACAAGAGAGGTTGAAATTTAACCAGAAAACTGAAACAGGCGGATGGATTATCCTGACATACTTGCTGAAGTTACTTAGGTATCTATCTTGTAAAAGCTTTAAAATATGTGACTTCCTTTTTACATCATTATAACCTGGAAGTAGACATCATTTCCTAGAACAGAGGAAGGAATTGGGATTCAGAAACAAGCTTGAATCTGCTCCCATTCACAAGGTCAAAAGCTGTTGGATTTTCAAAGACATCAACAGGCATTGAGAGTAAAGGTTTTGTTGGTTTGACTGACATGGTGGCACTTCCTGTCTGCTGAGACAAGGATCAGCTGTGACTGGGACCACCCGTCTAAGCTGAATTTCAAGGTATCAAAGTATAGCATAGGAAGGTACAAAGGTCAAACTAGGTTGCAGAGTGGGTACTGGAACTCAGGGGACTGGAGGCAGAGTAGGAAGGGGTTAGCTAAGAGCTGAGTCTCTTTTCTTTTTCTTTTTTTTGTCCTCTCATACAGGGAAGAATTGTGAGATCTGTCCATTATTCATTCATGTCTCCCCTGCAGTGTTGAATTTGGACTTTACAAAACCAATCAAAGCCATTGTGCTCTGATGTCTACCAACTACAAGGCCGGTTGTCCTCCCCCCACCCCCACTTTGTATGCAGAGCTGTGATTGGAACCCTTTGAGTTTTCTCTTAGATGATAAAGATGAGTCAAAATGGAAGTGTGTAGGTACAGGTACTGGTAGTGATATGCTTGAGGCAAAGGTGGAGCCTGTGAGATGTACAGAAAGTGTTGACTGCTTGGCTGTGATCAGTTACTGGTCAGATGGCTTCAGTCATGAAGGGAAATGAAATGAAACACTTATCGTCTTCCCAAGGCCAAGTTTAGCAATAGAGGGCCTGAGAATCAGCACTGGGCAAAAAGAAAAACCTTCATTGAGTCAAACTTAGAGAAATCAGCAGATCCATAGAGTGTCCTACAGGAGGATGGCTTGCTTTAGACACTGTAATCAAGTGACACTGTTCTGCTCCCTATTGGCACATTGTAAAGGAAGTTGATGAGACCAACAGAACTGTCATACAACTGCTGATGTAATTTTTGAAAGAATAAATCAGAGCCTTTTCTTATTTCAAGTTGTTCTGCTCTGCATACTCAGAGTGCAGCCCAAACTGCTGCCTCCTGCCTGTTAGAGCTAGCTCCTGGCAAGGTCCCCCAACTTTGCTTCTGCCATTCACGTATTTGGTTGAGTTTAACTCAGGGGATAGCTGACTGCATCCCAGGGGCCCAGTCTGGACCATTGCTTATTATTTATTTTTTTATTACATGCGAATGAAGAATAGTGTTTCTATCTTCAGGGGTTATGAAGATTATATGAACTTTGAATTTCAATGTGTGTTAAAAAAAAAAACATGTTGGAACATTACAGCTCATTGCCATTTACTTCTGTATCATCTGTGGCTGCTTTCATGTTAGGGCCATGGAACTGGGGATCTGCAACGAAAACCAAATGGCCTGCAAGGTTAAAGTGACTATAGGCTGGCTGCTCATAAAGAAGAGCCGCTGGTCCCTGCTCTCACCACAGTGGGTGTCTTGTCTTTTTCTTTCAGGGCTGTGGGCACCTCACAGCTTTTACTCTGGGTTCTGTCTATTCATATTGCATCATCATTTTCGATCTAATATTATGTGTGTGTGTGTGTGTGTGTGTGTGTGTGTGTGTGTGATTGTCACACATGCAGGTGCCCACAGAGGCCAGAAGAAGGTGTTGGATCCACTGGAACCACTTGCAGGAGGTTGGGTGCTGAGAACCAAACTCAGGTTCTGTGGAGGAATAGTACCAGTGGACCCATCTCTGTAGAGCCACCTCCCCAGACCTTCCTCTTCCTCTTCCTCTTCCTCCTCCTTCTCTTCCTTTTCCTCCTCCTCAATAGTTTTTATGCAGGTATGGCTCTTTTGTTTGCTGTTTCCATTTTCAGGTAACGTCCATTGGTTAGGACCGTGGCTTATCTTGATGTCTTTCTCTTTTTACTGGCTTGTTTTTCCCATCTGAAAGTAAAATAGACAAAATTTTCTGTTTTGATTGCTGTCTAGAAAGTAGCTGGCTGTCGCCGTGCAGAGATGGAAGGCTTAAATTGCTGCTGCTTCAGTGTATATGTGTGTGTGGGGGGGCACAATGCACTTGCCTCTAGTCAGGCATGTTTCTGGCAGCCCTGACATTTGACTGTGCTTAAGGAAGGGGATGGGTTGCTGCCTGCACTGAGGCAGCATCTAGTGGGCCATCATGAAGAGCCCTTTGGTGTAGTGGGAATCATTCAGGTTGAACTTGTGGTGGGAGGGGAGGAGTAGAACAGAACAGCCATAGATGAGACTCCTAAGAGGGAGCATGGAAAATGCCCATGCACATCTGCCCATGCACATCTGCCCATGCAGAAAGGTGAGGTACTGCTTTCCAGGGTTAGTGAAATTGCTTCGAGACATTGTAAACGTCAGTGGCTCAGCCTGGGTCAACACAAGACAGCTTTTGCCTCTGCAGGAGCCCATGGCTGCTCTAAGTCTTTTGTTCATGGTCAGGGGAAGAGAACAAGAGATTTGGAGTCAGTTGCTGGCTCTGTCACCAGTAGATTCCTGGCTTGTGCCTTGATTCCCTTATATGTCAAAGGGGTATAATGACAAGATCCACTTCAAAAAGTTGATATGGGGATTAAGAGAGGCAGTGCTTTGATGAAGCACAGAGTATGCATCCAATGCCAGCTGATGCCACCATCATCATTAATCTAAGATATTGTCCTCTTATGCCCACAAATAATGTCTCAGGAAAGTTTCAACTGACATCAAGTGTCATCTGTGGAGTAACCTAAGAACCTCAGTATGTGTTTCTGGTTTGTCTGGTTTTATCAAACACTGTTCGCCTCCCTCCCCACATGGCAGCATGGTTACTTAATTACATCTCCTTGCTTCCTGCCCTCCAGTTTCCAAAGCAGGAGTCACCATATTAGCATTGTAATGTGGAAGTAATAACCTACCACGTCTGTGTAAATAAGAAACATCTGTGCAGTATTTATGACCCATAAAACATAGTTACATTCTAAAATGTTGTTCTAATCCCAAGTAGGTCATTGTGATGGAGCTGTGATCTGAGGACCCTCCTGGGGCCTCCTGCTCAGCTTGCCGGGGTCTGTGCCAGCCACCCAGATGGGACTGGGCAGTGCCACATGGCAGTTGGCAAGAGACAGGCTCCTGAGGGGATTTTATGTCCATCAGAGCAAAAAATTAGTTGCCTTTTTGCAGGAAAAATGGGGTAAAGGTGCTTTTTAAATCAAGAGCAGCCAGCTTTTGGTTGTGGGCAGGGTTGGGATCTCTGGGCATGGTGTAGAGAGTGTGAGAGCTTGGCATTGTGTCCTGACACCATGAACATTTGGTTCGTCCTGCCTGTGGTGAACTTTTGCAAAAGCATCCAGAAGACTCAGAATCCAGGTTGTAGCCCAATCTTAGTAATTGTGCATGGAGCCACAGTGGGTGATTCTGAAATGCCTGTCATGCTTTTTGGTCTTAATTCTCTCTCTGATTTCCTGTCTGGTATTCTTAGTGTACCGTGTGCTTCTATAAGCTAACTTACAATTCCTTTGTGTGTGTTTCTTTGTGTTTATGCAGGTATGTGTATATGCCATGTGCTTGTACGTGTGTGTGTGTGTGTGTGTGTGTGTGTGTGTGTATGTGCGCATCCAGAGATTGATGTCAGGAGTCTTCCTCAGTGTGTGTGTATGTG
>JADRCH010000106.1:5447505-5547479 GCA_019843965.1 Rhynchomys soricoides | reverse complement strand
AGCAGACAGACGCACAGGCCAGGCTATACTGAGATAGACCTTTGGTTTTAAATCAGGACAGAACACCTAACTTGTCTTCCCCACTTGCATGGAGCATACTTATATGTTTTAATTTTCTTAAGTAGTTATATATTACTTTAAGCTATGAACTCAAGTTCACTTAAGAAGAATAAAAGGGCCAAATGAAATTTCGTCAGCAACCTTACAGCATCGAGTGATGCTGTTTATCTTTTCTCTTGGGTGATTTGTGCACTATTGTCAAACGTGTGTTTGCTTAGTCTTTGAATCTCTGTTAAACCGGAACAGAAGGCAGGCTTTTCCTGAGCTCTTTTGTCATTTGATGACATAGCTGCTTTCATGACTCCAGAATGAAGTGTAGGAAACTTTATCCAGAAGTTCAAATCCTCCAAAGTAGGGTTTCTCACTTGACAAGGTGGATGGCTCCATCAGCCAGGCTGGCTGAGGGTCTCCCTTCTATTTGGTCTTCTGATGAATTGTGGCTGTAATTCCTGTATCTCCTAGTCTTTAGATTCTTGGTGTTTAACATTTTGAAGTATCTGTTGGTTAAAGTATCTCAAAGGCTGTGCGCACCTTAGTTACTCACATGTGGATCTGGAGTTCCCCGAGTCATTTCTCACTTCTTAGATGTGATTCCTAATACTTCCTGACACTCAGTTTGATCACTAGGAGTCTTACCTCTCCTCCCCTCCTTGCTGTATTGGGACATTTCTGTTCCCATGCTATGGTGGCTAAGTACTTTTCACCCCATTGAGGTACTGAGGTCCGATATATGATTTTGAATATTTGGATGGAGAATCTTGAGCACATTCAGACTAATGATAGTCTGTTCTTTCTTAAATGGAAGGTTAGCATGTGGCAAATCATGGCTGACCTCCTCTCTAGAGAAGAAGAACATTTTATTTAGCCACCACTGTGGTAATCTGCTCCCCACCCCCCAAATGCCTTCTCTTCCTGAGGCTAAGAAAGTTTCAGCAGCTGAAGACATAGTGAGGTCAGGACAACAGGTACAATTGTGTTTTCTGGGGAAGGCAGAACAGGAGGGCCAGCTAGGGCTGTGGAGCACAGACATTACTGGCTATGTTGATGTTGTGTGGGGAGCCATCTCAGAGCTTTGGTGTTCCAGGGCTGCCTTAGTGGACACTAGGAGGGCAGTCTGCTGATCATGCCTAACTGGAATATGGTGCTCCTTGGCTCCAGGCAGTTGTGGCCATGAAAAAAATTGGAATAGGCCTTGTTAGAATTTTCTGTGTTCAAGAGAGTATATGAGTTTAGCATTCTGTTTGGAAATCTCATTATTTGAAATATTGGTTAAGTCTTAAAATTATTCTTTTGCACAGACCCAATGAAATCTAAGTGTAGGCTACTTGTGAGTCAGGGATCATCTGCAGATTTTAGGAGTCTGCATTCCTCTCCATGGCTCAGAGATGGTCATGTGACCCTTCTCCAGACCCTTCTTCACAATTCTTTTGCTACTTAAATGAGTCCAGTTGTTGTCATGAGAGTCTAAGAGAGCACAACCTTAGAGGTGGCAGGTGGCAGGTCAGGTCAACTGTGATCACACACACACACACACACACACACACACACACAAAATAAAATGGTAACTCTGGGTCATGATTCACTAGTGAAAGTGGTAAGCTCCTACTGCATCTATCAGTGCTTCTTAAGACTCTGCTAGTGCCTTTCATGTGGGCTAGCTCATTTAATCCTCTTGACCCAATGATCACAAGGCAGGAAGCTCAGTGAGGTTCTGTAGTAGCCCAAGGACACATAGCTGACAGGGACAGAGCCAGATTTTGTCATCTGAGTCTTCCATTCCACACAAAGTGGCTCTTCATGAGTCTGTGGAGGGGTTATTTCTCTCTACCCTAGGCATTCACACATGCCTCCTTGGACTGGGTCTTGATCATAGTAGGTCTCCTGTAATTACCTTTCTTGGTAATCATACTGCTTGGTTGGCTTTTCTCCAGTGGGTTGATTTAGCCCAGTGCAAGCAGTTTTTCCTAGCAGATAATGAGACTTCTTAAACCCACATTTTCATGACAGAGTTTATTTTGGTGAAATACAAAAGTAATGCAAATATTTACTAATTTTTCCTTTATTAAACCATAATACACAGGGGCATATTTTTAGAGATGATAAATCATTTCCTTCACAAAGGGATCTTGTGGAGAAAGAAATGCTGCACATTTAAAAATTATATGCTATTCTATAATTGTACAAATCAAACACGTGTATTATTTGTAATTACACTGATAATATATGTAATTACATGAGAAAACAATTACAGCCCACTGCATTCCAAGAGAACATGAATCAGGATGTTTTCCTCTCTTCTCCTGGCTATTTTGCAGCATTAATTTTAAGAATATTACACAGACCTTAACACAACATCCCCGACCTACCTTGGGCACATAAAATAGGCTTCAAGCAGACTGTACTGATGTCTTGCAATCTTGGAAGTGAGAGCAAAACCTATCTTCTTTCTTCACTTATTTTTTTGCCTGCCAAAACCAAAATGTAGCAGGCAGTACCCTTTGCTCTGCGGAAGCTCTACTAGTGCTGTAACTGCACCTGCAGAGTTGTTCTGTTGTGGGTAACTTAAAAAACAAAAGCTGACATATTCTTTCTGGCTTCTGCAAAAATTACCAACATGGCTTGGGGAATAATGATCATGACTCACTGGGTAGTAATACAAGTTCATTCTTCCTTCCTTCCTTCCTTCCTTCCTTCCTTCCTTTCATCCTTCTTTCCATCCTTCCTTCCTCCTCTCCTCCTCCTTATTTAAAGAATTGTTACATTGATTGACTGATTGATTGTAGGTGTGTGTGTGTGTGCATGCGTGTGTGTGTGTGTGTGTGTGTGTGTGTGTTTTGGGACATACAGATGTCATAGTACATATGTGGAAGTCAGAAGATAGCTTGAGGAAGTTTTTTTCTTTCCTTTCACCATGTGGGCTCCAGGGTTAAAACTCAAATAGTCAGGTTTGGTGGCAAGTGCCCTTCCCTACTGAGCCATCTTCCTAGTCTATGCTCTTCCTCTTCCTCCTCCTCCTCCTCTTCTTTTCTTTTGTTTGTTTGCCTTTTTATTGAGACGTGGTCTCACTATGTATTCTGTGATAGCTTTGAACTCATGATCCTCCTGCCTCAGCCTCTATGTGTATCTTTACCACCATTATCAGTAAAGGGACACATGTTCTCTTAAAGAACTAAGGGATTAAGTGGAGAGGGATTAAGGGTCACGGCAGCAGATAGGACAGGAGAGGGTTTTGGGAAAGGTGGTGATGGCCCCACAGAAGCTACAGCAGAAGGCAGGGATCAGTCACCACAGACACTTGCCACTCACTCTAGTACTGCCTAGAGATCCATCCAAGAGTTATTGTGTTCCAAAGGTGCTTTGGCTGACATAGGTGTGGTGTGACCAGCGTGAAGGCAACACTCCTTGGCTCCATCCGGCTGTCGCCATGAAGCATCTTGAGCCTGATACCGCCACTGGTTCTCACTGTCAAGAGGCTGGGTAAATCTACCTTTAATGTGGACTCTGGATTTTCAGTTATAGGGAATATGAGTCAGAGACTTCAGGAGAAGATTATCATTGATTCCTTCACTTATCAGCCATGTGTGGAGCACTTGGTATTTGTATCTGTTGCCGTGATGGGCCCTTGGGGTTACAGAGATGATAAAATATGGTGATCAGGAGATTCATGAACAAAGGGGATGAGGAGCATACGACAAGAAACGGGAATTCAGATGACCTTGGAGGGTGAGGTTGAATTTAGAAGATATAGGTAGAGGTGATCAGGGTGGAATGGGTGATAGATTGGTGAGAACACGTTCTTGAAAGATGTGCCAGGGCAGTGAAGTATGGGTCTTCTAGGATATGTGTGTGTCTTCTAGGATATGTGTATTCAGTGGAGCTGGTGTGTGCGTGTGTGTGTGTGTGTGTGTGTGTGTGTGTGTGTGTGTGTGTGTACAGTTGAACATGGAGGCAGACCCTCCCCTCCTAGCCTGTGGTGTGAAACATATTAGTGATCTGTAATTTTAGATGGTGTTTGGGATTTGAGCACATCCGCTAGAACCACCAAAGATAGCCCTTTGCTGCAAAACATTATTTTTTTTTTGCATGTCTTGTATGTGTAGTATGCAAATACGTATATGTTTGCATGCTGTTCATATGTGTGTGTTGCTGTACATGCATATGGCAGAGGCCTTAGGATGACACTCTCCACATATTAATTGAGGCAGAGTTTGTTAGTTGAACCCAGAATTTGCTGTTTTGGCTAACCTCTCCTGTCTCTGCCTTCTGAGTGCTGGGATTACTGGCCAGCTGCCACACACACACACACACACACACACACACACACACACACACTTGACATGTCCATGGAATCTGGGGACCTGAACTTAGGTTCTCACTCTTGCTTGGCAAGTGCTTTACCCATTGAGCTATTGTGCCAGGCTCTCAATGAAATATTTTGTAGATATTGTAGACCTCTCCTTATAGACATGGCGTTGTTCCTGGTGTCTACTGTGCCAGGAAATATATAGCTGGTCAAAGTGTATATGTGTTTGTGGCTGAAGATGAGAGTGTTGGTCCTTTGTGATCACTGTGCCTTACAGCAGGTGGAAGGGATATCTCTTTTAGGCCTCTCAGAGGTCACTCCACAAACTAAGGAAGGTAATGGGTTTGTCCTTGGAGGCATCTTTGGTAGACAACCAACATCTTTGGGCTTCTCTAGGCCCATGATAGAGAGTGAGGCTCCAGGGACACACAGAGAAGCATGCTGCAGAGCTAACTTGTTCTGCCACCACGTCAACTTCCTCTTTTTATTACATTCTCCCATCTTGACTAAAAATGTTAGCATACATGTGGCTGCAGAGTATGGTGGTCACAATATAAATATCAGCTAGTTTCTTCTTGTGTTCAGCAGACATTTATGAGTGTCAGGCTCTGTGCGCAAGTTTACATCTCTGATGAAGAAGCCACTGGCCTGTGTGGCTGGCCTGGGGTGGGGAGAGAGAGGAGAGAGTTTGAGGAATTTCTCACAGGGGGATATGTAGAAAGATGATGATGATAACGATGATGATGAAATATGGAACAGGCCCAAGCTCACTTCTGTTTTAAAAAACCCACCAATCCCTGTGCTGCAAACACCACCAATCCCTGTGCTGCAAGAGCCACCAATTCCTGAGCTCAAAAACTCAACAGTCCCTGAGTTCAAAAACCCACCAATCATTGAGCTTAAAAACAACCACCGATCCCTGAATCATCCCAAGCTCAGGACTTGAAATGCCACCAATCCCCATACTGGAAATCTCTACTTTGGGAAAACTCTACCTCATAGAAACCCTACAGAAGCCTGTCTCCAGCTCAGTTCTTTGCTGCTTCTCAGCCTAGCGGAGGCAGCCACCCTCTTGTATCTTTCCAGATAAATCTCTTGTGTGAGGTTTGTTGTGCAATGTGACTTTGTGGTATTCCTTGGCTCCTGATTGCCAGGATGCCTTTTGTCCTGTGCTACGGTCTCGCCAGCAAGAACGACGCGGCACACATAGGATCCTTCTGCAGTAAAGCTTTAATGCATCTTGAGAGGGAGAGCATAAGCTTGCCACGAGTGGAGACCCTGAACAATAGAACACCCGTCCCTTATATAGGTCACAGCGCTTGCCTGGGACATGGAGCTTCCCCATTGGCTCCCGCACACCAGGCCAGATACCGCCACGAGAGAGGCTGAGACTCTGAGGTGGAAAATTACCAGGTGCATGCGCACTAGCCTGTTTACAACTTGTCCTCGGCCGAATGTAGGCGCCATCTTGTAATGGCGGATGTGGGTGCTCAGGCGGCTCCCTACAGCCTTTCACTTTTGAGCTGTAACACATGCATTAGGGAAACCCTTCCCCTCAGAGCTATAACACTTAAACTGAAGATGATGGTTTTGAGATTTTATTGTGCAATGGGGGGTTTTCCTCATAACCATTGAATGAAGTGATACTGTTTTTCCTCTTTCTAGTGGGGAAACTGAGGTATGGTGAAGTTTTTGGATAAGTGGAGGCAGCAGAATTGAGATCCAGAGCAAGTACCAAACTCCTAGATGTGAAGTTCAGGAGATAATGAAGTCAGTTCCTTTGTATCCTGAGGAGGAGCACTATGAAGGGAGAGCCTGGAGACAGAGTGTGCTGTATAGCAGTTTTCTCCAACATTAAATCCTTTCATCCTGGGGGCAACTTCTTAAGATAAGATGCTTACAGGTTGGTGAAACAGCCAGTGTTCTAATTTGACTTGGAGAAGTCAAATATTGCAGGGAATCTGCTTAAGATTGGAAGTAAACAACTCAAAGTAGCTCCAGGAAGTCCCTGAAACTGACCAGATTCACTAAGACCCTCCTTCCCCAGGAGTATACAATGAAGAGTGAAAGTTACTCTCAAAAAAGCCTTGTAGCCTCTTAGAAGCAGAAACCACTAGAACAGCCCAGGAGAAACAAACACCAGCTGAGGTTCCCAGAAGAGCAACCGGGCCCCCTGAAAAGGACACTTTCTAACTTGTTGAGCTGCCTGCAGGCAGTGTGCTCCAGGTTTCCAGCATCTGTGAGTGGTCACCCATGCTAGGATGGGTCTTGGTAATTTAGCTGTCTTCGAGTCATTTTCGCTTCTGTAACTAAGGCCTCACCCATATTCCTACAAATAGTCTGAATAGTTCACCAAGTCATACTTTGCTGGTATCCATACTTAGGTCTGTTGTCAGCTCCATATCTCAGGTGAGTAGACATATGTGTATGTCTCCCCAGGAAAAGTCTGTCATAAACAGTGTGTTAGGTGGGGGTCCTAGAGTGATTAAGTTAACCATGGATGGAAAATGGACTTGCAGTCATTGATGCTTTGGGTAAAAGGTGAGGGGCAGTGACCCTAGGAGTCAAAGAGGCTTATCCAGACCACTCTAGGAAGGTCTTGGGTTTGGGCTCAGACTAATATGTTCTCCTTTTAGGTGGCTCAGTATGGCAGGGACTGCTGTCTTCCTGATCATCAAAAGCATCTCTGAAGTTCTTTTGGAATCTACATGAAGTGGTCCCAGGAGGTTTCTGGGATCCCTATGCTACTTGGGGGTGTATTGCAGAAAGAATGCAATATCTCCAAAGCAAACATAGAAGATCTGGAAAGGGAGTCCGCTTCACTAACTCCCTGATGGTCTTTTCCCCTTCCCAGTGTGTGTGTGTGTGTGTGTGTGTGTGTCTGTGTACATGTGTGTATGTCTCCCTGTATGTCTATGGGTGTGTGCCTCTGTGTGTATCTATCCATGTATGTATCTGCATGTGTATTTCTGTGTGTGTCTGTGTGTTTCTGTGAGTGTGTGTGTCTGTGTGTATCTGTGTGTATATCTATATGTGTGTCTCTGTGTGTGTGTGTGTTTCTGTGTGTGTATCTATAGGTGTGTGAGGGTATGTGTGTATGTGTGTGTGTATGTGAGTATATGTGTGTGTATGTCTCTCTGTATGTCTGTAGGTGTGTGTATATCTGAATGTGTGTGTCTGTGTGTGTTTGTGTGTGTATGTATCTGAATGTGTCTATGTCTCTGTGTCTGTGGGTGTGTGTCTGTATATCTATGTGTGTGTGTATCTATGTGTGTTGTGTGAGTGTGTGTGTGTGTGTGTGTGTACCTGTGAAGGACCAAAGTTGATGCCAGGAATAACTTTCAATCTACTGCTCTTCTACCTTTTCTCTGAGGTAAAGTCTTTTAGTCAAACCCAGGACTCATCTGTAAGACTGGCCTCCCAGTCAGCCTGCTCAGAGATACCCTGCCTTATTTGTCAAACCTGGAGTTATAGGTGGGCTGTCACACCCACATGGCATCTAGAGGGTTCTGGGAATCTGAACTCCAGACCTCATGCCTATGTGGCAAGCCCTTTACCACAAGTCATCTTCCCGCCTGAGGTTTTCCATTGAAATCACAATTATTTTGTACCTCTTCTGGTAAACCATGATCTATTAGCAGTTTTAATTGAAAAAGTGTTTTAACCAGTATTGAGAAATATTTATTTTTCTATGACATCCACCCATGTTTGCCAGGAGGGGAGATTGGTAATCACAACCTATTCCCATGTTGTCTCTTGGAAGAGTCTGACTGTGTTCTGAACAGGGGACCATCATCAGTGTCTATACATGTCATTTCTGGAGATCCATTTTTTCACTGTGTAAGATTTGGCAATGGTTGATATTCTGGATGTAACTCCCAGAATGTTCCTGCCTTGCTAAATTTCAGTTTGTATGTCTTTCATCAAATATTTGGCTTAGCTGGGTCTGCTTGGCATATTGTGTTAGCTCAAAGTGAGTTATTGTCTCAGTACCATCCATTCAATACAGAGAGGTAATATTTAGTGTGTCAGAGGGGATTATGTTGTAATCTCAAGAAAAATATAGGAAGTTGAGTAGAGAAGAAATTCCAAGGAGAAGAACCAAGTAGTTATTAAAATAGACTTTTCTAATATATGTTCATTCACTGCAAGTTACATCCTCATATTCCTTTCTCATCAAAGCGTCTCAAAGAGCTAATTTCCAGTAGTTTCTATCCCTTCTTGCAGCCGAATATTTGGCGCATTTTAAAGCGATATCATCAAATAGATCGAAAATGAAGTCCTATAAATGATCCTTAATCAACAGGCTCCGTTACTTCATGACACAGAAAACAGGGAACAAAGGACGATGATTTTAATTCAAGGAAAGAGAGATATTTATTTTAAGTATTTCTGCGGAATGACAGAAGTAATTTATTCAGTTATAATTAGGTACATTGTAAAGTGGACGACTGTGGAGACAGTGATTCTTGCTGGCTCTGGAGTGTCAGAGGAGGCTCCTCTGCCCTGTGCGTTGTGCTCTGCAGCATGCTAGGAATTATCTGTGAGCTGGGCTAGAACTGAAGGCAAGTGGACACTGAGACTGTGTACATATCCATTTGGTTCCTGACAGTGGGGTTTCCTTCGTGACAAGCTCTGGATGCAAGGGTTTAAGTTGGGAAGTTGCTTGGGTATAAGATGAAAGAGACTTGGCTCAACAGTATGGAATGGAAACAACTTTAAGGTGCTCAGTAAAGAGGAAGTGATATATGTATCGGTAGTGAAGTGTAGTGGCTTAAGTGGCCCATGTCATTTTAGGGTGCATTCACAGACATTTAGGGTGCCCATCACTAGAAAATCTTGCTTTTTTTCCCCCAACAAGTGTCTGTTGAAGGCTTCTTACGGGTCAGAACTTGGGAGAGACTGATCTGATGAGCATCGTAAGTGCCTTTTCTTGATGATTAGGGACTTTGCAAGGAGGCAGATAAGTGGATAGATAATCACAGAACAGCAAGGGAAGCCATGAGTGGGGAGTGTAATAATTCCTGTAGAAGCAGGGAACGGGGGCGAGGAGACTGTCAGCTTGGCATGCTGAAGGAACAAATCATTTAGTTACGGCTGGACCACCAGGCTGGAGTGTGACCTGCCATGTAAGTGCTGAGGCTAAAAGGTGAAGGTCAAATTGCAGAGACATGGGGACCACTGGACAACCTGTAGCTGCGTCTCCAGGCCAGCAGGAGCCACTGGTGAGTTTTAGTCCGTGATGGGCTGTGAGCATCTTTGCTTTTTGACAGCACCTCTTTTACTTCTGTGCCTCAGAAGTAGATGGGGGAGGGGAGGCTGGTGGATGGGGCCTAATTAGGTTGCATCCAAGAGAGGCATGATGGAGGTTATGACATTCGGGAGAGGAAGGGTTGAGTATGTGGACCTCATAATACACTGAGGATGCAGCAGAGATGGTGGGTTATGTGGATGTTCTAGAGAGGCAGAATCAAAATGATGCCTGGCTGTGAATGGGTCAGATTCATCCTGAGGTATAGGGCATTTAACCGTATGGAGTCAGGACGCAGAGTCAAGTTTATAGGTATTCAAATTTGAGTGACTATGAAATGCTGTAGTAGGGCTGTCTTGAGAGATGCTTAGTACATAAAGCATAGAGGAAAGGTGGGGATTTTGGAGCTTGGAGCTCTTTGTACACAGATGGGCATTGAATCCTGGCAGTGGATAGATGCCTGTGTAGTGGGAAGAGCTTAGGGGCTGACCCAACACTGGACTGCTTGAACTACAGAAGGGACGTCTATCCTGGATTATTTGTGTACTTGTCAATAGTAGACTCAAAGTCCAGAACTGTTAGTGGGTAGCTCCTTCCTTGGCATTGAGTGGTGGGACATGGGTATGAATTCCTGAAAATACCATCATGGGGAAGCATGTTATGACATGGATTCAAGCAGAGACCTGTGGGCATGTTTCCAGTTGTAGAAAATGTTAATGGATTACGTGGGATTGGAGCTATGGACCTTTTAGATAGACACACCCCGCCTATTCCATCGGCTCAGTCACTCAGAAAATGAGATTTGGTGGCAGTTCCTATGTCAGAGGCTCTCTGGTTAGTTTGTTGTCTGTTCACTGACTTTTGTGACTCCTCAAGTCAGCTTGGCTCTTGAAATGTCCCCTAGAAGCTCATGTGTTGAACAATTGATCACCAGTTGTTGGCACTATTTTGAGATGTGCTGAGAATATAGGAGGTAGGCTAGGCTGCAGGAAGTAGGTCAGTGGAGTGAGTTACTAGGGGGTAGGGGTGTGTGTTATTTTGTCTCTGGTCACATTCTGTCTTCCCTTTTTGGCTGCTATGAATCAAAGAGCTCTGTTCTATATATGTCCTGTTGCCGTAATGTTCCAACCTCTCAGCAAGACCAAATCAGCAAGTCCAGTTCACCAAGACTAACTCTGAGCTATGAACCTGAATCCATCTGTGTCTTACGTTGTTTTTGTCAGGTATTTTGGGCACAGTGATGCTGAAACTAAGTAATAAGGACCCTATAGCCATCTTGGCCACCTTGATCATTCTTGGGACCATAGACCCTTTTCTATGTGCCTCTCCATTCTTCTTGATATCTGGGCAAAGGACCTTCTTTTGTCTCCCCTTATATTGGATGGCTGGATAGTGTTGGCGGACACCCCACCCCCAGGCCTGAGCACCCTGGCCACAGAACCTGGGGAGGACCTTGCTTCATTTGTGCTTGAGGCTAGCTCCAACATTTTCCCTGTGGTTTATCTACTGTTCTCACCTCCCCTGTAGCTCACTACCACTGTCTCCGTGCTTGACTATGGGTATGGGTCCCCATTCCTCTCCATTCTTGATTCTCCATGTCTCGTCCCTTTGCAGATTTGGCTCTGCGTCTTTTTTCTGGATTGCATAATAGCTTGGGAACATCCTAGTCTGTGGTGAGTCCTGCCTACTCTTATACATTGGTCATTAGATTGAAACCTATTCCTCTTTTATCCAACTTTAGCCTCATAGGACAAGTGTCCCACCTGCTGTCCAAGGGCAATGGGGCCCTTCACTTCTGTAGTCTTAAGATCTTCAAGGGGGTCTTATTTACTGTCCCCCCTTTTGGTGTATGTTTAGCTTCAAGACTTCAAGTTCTCTGCAGAGAATTGTTGATCTAGCTGGCCCAGTGCTACTGTTTTTACAAAAGCCTCCTGGTGGAGCTGGGCTTTAACTTGTGTATATAAACTTGATTATCAGGGTTTCTAACCTTCCCAGAACAAATCAGATTGGCTCATGGGACAGAAAATGTCACTGATGATCACTTTCTTTTATTCAAGGGTCTGGACTGCCAGTACACATTAGGCATATGATGTTTATGTGACCAGTCTCCAGTGAAAATCTTGCACATGAGTTTCTAATAAGCTTCATTGGTAGGTAGCCCATTGCATATGGCCATAGCTCTCTGTTGGCAGTTCAGCAAGCCCTGTGTGACTCCCTAAAGAGGACTCTTGGTATGTGTCCCCATTCCTCTTCATTCTTGATTCTCCATGTCTTGTCCCTTTGCAGATTTGGCTCTGTGCCTTTTTCCTGGATTGCACCATAGCTTGAGGACTTCATAGTCTGTGCTGAGCCCTGTAAATGCTCTCAGCCAATCATGGAACACAGGGCTCTGGTCCCCAAGACACATTTCCCAACAATGTTTATATAAAGCTCCCTACTTCTCAACCTCAAAGCCAGGCCTGCCCCCTAACCCCAGGCCCTGTATCGCCACTGTTCCTTGCAGACAGATTTCTATAATTGTTTCTGCTGTCTTTCCTCCCTCTACTCCCCTTGGCCAGTGTAGCTCCCATTTCTGTTCTGTGACTCTCTTCAGACAGTCCCTACTTTCTTGTCACTGACTTAGTCATCCCTCATCTAGCTCCCTTTGACCCTTTATGCTGTCCATCTACTGTGTAGTCTCTTTTCTTTCCCAGAGAACTCCTTCATCTGGTATCAGGACACAGGGAACTTAAGCAGTGCCCTTTGTGGTTTGTAGAGGGGAGATAGAAGGCACTGTGGGGAAACGTTTGTAAGCAGCAAGAATCTAGTCCTGCCCCAGGAGGTGCACCCAAATCTCCAGGCCTGAGCAAAGTCCTCTCTTCCCCCAAGGAAGCTGGACTTAGCTACTCCTTTAACTTTACCTCACCCACACCTTGCACATTTCCAAGGCAGGGTTCCCCATATCTGTGTCTCCATCTGATACTCTTCCTCTGACACCTAGAACAAGCCAGTTGTTGCCATCAGTATCTGAGTTAGCATGTCTCTGATCGCCCGCCTCTAATCTCCAGAATGACTCCTGCAACCTTGCTCTGTAAGCATTGCTGTTCCCACCTGTGTAAAACTGTGTTGTATCTGCTCGGTGCTCACATGTTGAACCTAGCATGTGGCAGGGCTTGCTAAGTTTTTGTTGAATGAATAAGTGAATGCATGAATGTGCAAGTGTTAGATTTTATTCAAGGGCTGAGTTAGCAGCCCTATGAGCCCGTTAGACAGATAAAGAGCCAGAGCTGAGCTTTAGAGGCAGTGAGCTGTTGAATTTATATTAGGTCAATTTGCTGAAGAACCATGAAAATGGGAAGAAGAGAGAGAGAGAGAGAGAGAGAGAGAGAGAGAGAGAGAGAGAGAGGGAGAGAGAGAGAACAGAAATGGGTATCTGTGTTGTACAGATCTTCAGAAGAGCAACTGGGATTGTTGAAAGCCAGTCAGAGTGGGAAGGAGGAAGGCTCCTGAATCTGCCACGCTCCTGCTCCTCAGAACTTCTCCTTACAGGGCAAAGAGGAGGGCAGGATCTCTTGGAAGATACTCCTGATGGAAAACCAGGTAAGTTTTGCATTCTTGGACAAGTGTTATTCCTGATGGGTGCTCCACAGTAGCAGCTTTGGCCAGACCTTAAAGCTCCATGGCCAGGCACCACACCTGGCACAGCCCCCAAAAGCTTCTGTAGTCAATCATGTGAAGTTGAGACCATAACAGGTACTCAGCCCATGTTACCAAGGACATATTTGTGGTGTGATGCCAATTATTTAATGTAGGTGGGTTGACTGGCACAGTTTCTGCCATATGGTTGCTGTTCAACAAACTGTAGCTACAAGTTGAGTGATTTACCTCAAATATAAAATGTGGTGCAGTGGGAGAAGGTTGTTGCCTTTTACAGGTGGCAGGCAATGTGACTCTTTCCACCTAGATGGGGTCACATCTACACAGGCTCAGCTTTTACCAGGCTGTTCTTAGCAGAGACACCTGTGGGGAGTCAATTTTCTTCCAGTTGAGGGACATTCACTGTGGGACCAGGCATGAGCCAATTGCAAAGAGGGCTTGGAGGACACACAGCTTCGGACCAGAGGGCCATCCAGTGCTCCGTGTCCTCACTCGTGGTTTCCCTATGTGCTGGCTCATAGCCTTTGCCTTCCTTGCAGCCTCTGTGTGCACATCTGTCATTTTTATCTGAGCTTTTGAGTCCTTTTAGAACTTCACACCTGGTTCACTACTTCAAGGTCTTCTTCTGCAACAACGTCAGGCACTAGGATGCGCCTGGGGTGCAAGCACAGTCATTTCCTTCAAATCTTCTTAGTGGGTTTTACGTTGCTCCTGACAATCCCACAGGCATGTGAGAGGGAGGGGTCATGCAGAGTACATGACCTGCATCTTTGGAGATCCCAGGACCAAGTCTTGTGTGTTCTAAATGGATAACATTTTGTAGCACCCTGACCTTGAGGAAAGCCCTTAAGATGCCTTCTACCTCCAGAGTGAGGGCATCTACACTCTAACCAATAGGTTATGACACTGGAATCCTAGCTCCCCACTGTTTGCTTTGTGTGAATCCTGTTTCAAGACATTGTCCTGGGTGCTTGCAAGCTGTTCTGTGTGTTGTGAAATATTTGTGCAACTTGAGTTTATAAATTGTCAGTATGGTAAATCATGAAAATGGCAATTCATTCCTCCTTGTTCTTCATCTATGTCCCACAGTACAGCTTTTCAGATCCTTCTATCAAGAGGCAGAGTCTCTTTGTCTACTTTTGAATCAGGGCTTAGATTTCTGTGACTTGTTTTGGCTATAGAGACAGTGCCAAGTGGGACACAGAGTACTCGGGCACTGACCTTACTCTCTTGGTTTTTGGGTCCTTGGAGTCTCTGCTGCTGCTTCTGTGTGAAAACATGGATTAGTCTGTTGCCAACCACACATGTAGGGCACACCTAGGTGTTCATGTTTCCATACCTGGTAAATAAGCATCTAGACCAGAGCAATCTATTACCGATGTACAGTTGAGCCTGGCAGAGATCAGCAGAAAAATGGTTTAGCTGAGCCTAGCTCAAGGGATGACCTGCCGAGTCATAAGCAGATACTTGGTGGTTATCTGGATGTTGTAAGGCAGTTTTGTTACACAGCAAAGATGAACTGATTCAATGGACCCCAAATCTAGTGAGTGTGTGTGTGTGTGTGTGTGTGTGTGTGTAAGAATCTCAAAGAGATTAAAAAAGTAGATTACAAATATATTTGCTACAGAATTATTTTTAAAAATGACTTTACCAAGGTTGGTCTAAAATTCACTCTGTAGCCCAGGCTAGCCTGGAACTCTTGATCTCCCAAATTTTGCCTCCTAAGTGCTAGGATTAAAGACACATACCACCACATACAGCTTTGAGTTAATTCTTCACTGGGACTGGGAGCTGTCATTAAGTATTTTCCCTCCAGTTTTCCTGAACACACATGGCTTCTTGACTGTGGATTTCCAAGTTCCCTGGAGTCTTTGGACTAAGTGTGAATCTGAATATGTGTATGTACCAGATACTGGATTAGTCGTATCCAAGAATTCATGATCCAAGAAGTGAGGAATTTAAGTTTAGAGTTATCCTTAACACAGCTCTGCTGGTTGGGAGTAATTGACTGAAAACTATAAACTGCTCAGATTCAGCATTGTAAAAGATAATTTCACACACAGTGGCTCCATGAGGGTATCAAGGCTCAAAAACGTAAACTGGATTAAGAAACACTTGTGACTAGGAAATCCTGAAAGCAGTGTTAATAAGCACACGTGTGGCTGACATAGGGACAGCAGACTGGGGACCAGCAGACCGAGTGAAGTGGGCTGAGCACCAGGCCAGCTGTAATATGTACACCAGGAGACCCACCCCACTGTATTGATGGTCTGAAAGCCACTTCCCACCTCTATCCCTCCACACACACTTTAGATTTCAAAAAAGTTCCTTTCTTTTTGAAACAGTGTCCCACATTGTTACTACACTTGGCTAGGCTAACCTTGAGATTGTGATCACCCCATCTTAGCTTCCCAAGTGCTCAGATTATAGGTGTGTTCCATGGTGCCTAGTAAGATTGGCTTAAGTCTTGTGCACTTAAAAAGTTTATAGAAATTCTATCTGATAGTGTGTGTGTGTGTGTGTGTGTGTGTGTGTGTGTGTGTATGTGTACGGTATGTGGTGGTGTATGTGTGTATGTAATATGTGGTGGTGTATGTGTGTGTGTGTATATATGTATGTGTATGCGTGTGTGTGCTGTGACATACATGTGAGTGTGGGTGCACCTACAGGGCATTATGTAGTGAGATGCTTGTTGAAGCTTTATCATCCTTGCAAAGTCTGGATACAGCATAAAGGCACACACGGTGCAGTATTGTGAAAGATCTTTAGCTATGGAACAATATCTAACAGCTATTAACTGGACTAGAACTTTGCCCAGTGAATTATCAGTTGCCTAGCAAAAGGACAGATACATTTATAGGTGTATACCCTTACACGTGTAAGACACTGACTGACAAGAGAAGAGCAGTCAGTGGCCATAGTCACTGAAAGGGTGGAGGTGGGGAGCCTGTTGTCAAGGCTAGGAGGATGCTCACTGTATCCTCTTGTGTTTTTCTATCTTTGTTTCCTAAGTAGCTTTATAAAAATGTCCTAAAAGGTATTGGCATGCTTGGTCATATTAAGTTCTTTCAAGCTCATATGCATCCTCCCACAGTGGCTGTTGTCTTGTTGCCAGCGTTCCAGTTTTAAATTCTCAGAAAAAGAGCCCCAAATTCCTATATATCAGAGGATTGGGACCTTCCAGGGACTCTTCAGTGGCTTCTTGGTCTCACATGACTGTTTTCTATCTGAGGCCACATTGGGTGCTGGCGCTTGAAAGAAGAATGAGCCCTTTGCTCCCTCATGGAAAGTTCAGTGTCTGTCTTGGGTGCACCCCAGCCCTGGTGCCCTCTTGACATTCTCCAGTCCTTAGACTGGTGTGAACACAGCATGGGCTGTTCCCAAGTGGGTAAGCTCTCCATCTTTAGGGCATTCCCACCAAATGTGGGCTTGGGGATGTTGAGCAGGGGACTGAGGGGCTCAGCAGGTGCTTTCCAAGCTACTTCAGCACACAGAGATCCTTAGGGCTTTTAATACTCAGGGAAAATCAAATAAACCTAGAAACTGAGGAATTCGAAGAAGAAGGCAGCATGTACAAGTTAACTGGGAAAGCCCCGTGGTCCCACGTAAGCCAAACCAGGCCAAATAAGGATTTGAAAATCATTGAGTGGAGAGAATGAGATGAGAGTAAGGGAGAGAGAGAGAGAGAGAGAGAGAGAGAGAGAGAGAGAGAGAGAGAGACACTATGGAAACCAGGACTGCCAACAAATTCACAGCATCCAGCTGAGTCCTTTCATGGTCTGCTTGGCAAAGTGAGGCTTCTGGTTTGTACTAGCACATGTGCTTATTAGATTACATGATTTATTTTCACGTAAATTGCCATTTTAATGAGATACATAGGGTGACTTTGTTACCACTCCACAGCAGAAGTCATTCTCAAGTGGGGAAAGGAGGGACTTGGGTTGGTATCAGACCAAAGCCTGTGTTTTATGAATGATCAAGTTTGTATTCAGAGAGGGTGAATGAGTAACCTTCCCCAGGCCATGCAAGGAAGAAGCATAGGATGTTCAGATGCCTGCTGCCTATCTCTGTTCTTGCTGGTTTGCACAATCATGGCTCTGTGACCATCTGGAAGTCTCTCATTAGTTAAACTGTAGACTATGATATCACAGCCAGTGCCAAGCAGTGGCTATGAGGTGGTGTGGAGCTGTGGCTGGCTACTGACGATGCATACAGCTGGGCTGGGCAATCTTGGAGGGAGAAAATGTTGGTTACTTGTCCAGGTGGAGGAACAGGTGCTGGTGCCTCTAGAGGTAGGGCAGGAGGCTCTGTTACTCAAGCTAGGTGGTAGAGGACTGAGGACCCTTTGAGGCTAATAGGATGTCACTGCAGATGACAGCAATGGGGACAACTTGTCCATGAGGGAACCTCAGTGGGCCCAGTACTAAGACCTCAAGTGTCCTTGGGATAAAGCTGCATGTTGGGGATGCCTGGTGTCTTAGGGTTTCTATTCCTGCACAGACATCATGACCAAGATACAAGTTGGGGAGGAAAGGGTTTATTCAGCTTACACTTCCATGCTGCTGTTCATCACCAGAGGAAGTCAGGACTGGAACTCAAGCAGGCCAGGAAGCAGGAGCTGATGCAGAGGCCTTGGAGGGATGCTACTTACTGGCTTGCTTCTTCTAGCTTGTTCAGCTTGCTCTCTTATAGAACCCAAGACTACCAGTCCAAGGATGGTACCACCCACAAGGGGCCCTCTCCCTTGATCACTAATTGAGAAAATGCCTTACAGCTGGATCTCCTGGAGGCATTTTCTCAACTGAAGCTCCTTTCTCTGTGATAACTCCAGCTTGTGTCAAGTTGACACACAAAACCAGCCAGTACACCTCGTGTCAGAGGCTCTTCTGGGCCTTGAACTTGTGCATTGTACAGAGAACTACATCACACTCCACAAGGTCTAACCCCAGCTCACCATGAGCCAAGCCTGTTCTCAGACCTCTAGCTCCGTGATTGAGTTCAAGAAACCCTCAGAACCATTGGTGCCTTGAGTTTATTGACAAAAGGTCATGAGCTCTGAGAAATTAAAGGACTCCGTTTTACCTAGGTAGTGAGAGACCTGGAAAAGGCACTTTGGCTCTCAAGGCCTCTTGTACCCCCTCTCACCTGCGTGTGGGCTTCAGGGGTCTCTTACAGCAGCCTCAGGTTAACATTCCAGGTCTACTTCTGGAGGCTGGAGCAGTGTGTATATGTGTGCTTGGGTGGTACGTGTGTGTGTGTGTGTGTGTGTGTGTGTGTGTGTGTGTGTTTTGGCTGAGACAACTCCAGGTACTTGCCTGAGTGGAACTGCAAAGCACCATAAGGGAACAGAGGACTAGAGAATGAGTGGACCCATGCAGTGGTCCCTCAGCCATCTTTGGAACTAGCCACCTGTGATCCAGGCCCAGCTTGTAGCCCATGGTTTGCCAGATCTTCCCTCCTACATGTTCTTTTGTACTTTCTGGCAGGAGCCAGTTAACCAACTCTTCTGTAAACAGATGATAGTGAATATTTTAGATTTGCAGTTTGTGTCTATCTCAGTTTCTCCTCTGGGTTGCTGTAGCTGAAACCAGCCACATGTAGTATGGGAATGAATGGATGTGACTGTTTTCTGATAAAACTTTATTTACAAAGTAGACAGAAGGGTAGACCCATGTATCTGAGAAAGGAACCTGGGCTCATAGGGGTCAGGAGAGCTCAGTTTGACCTAACCTCTCATGGGCCATGTCCTCAGGAGGAGGCAAGACTGGATTTTAGGGCCACGGAAGAAGGAAGCATCAGCTCAGAGCCAACCTCGGTTCCAGAATCTGATGCCAGTATCATGCCAGCCCTGGGAGGGATCTAGGCAGAACCATTTGAAGTGACATTAGAGTACACTGCGGGCTGCTGAGGACCTAGGGAGAGCCTAGAAGAAACATCTCTAAGTAACCCTGGAGCCTTTGAATGAGGAGTGGAAAGTCTGCAGCTAGGGGGAGGTCAGGAGCAGCTATGGATGCTGACGGTGCCTTTCACACAGGCAGCTTTTTGAGGTCTGATACTGTTAATGAATCAGCTTTGTTAATGGGACTGTGGGATTAAGCAGAGACAGCTAAGTCAAAGTAGACAATGTGGGGACCTCCCCCGTGTCTCTGTGTGTGTCTCTCTGTCTCAGTCTCTATCTCTGTCTCTCTGTCTCTGTCTGTCTGTCTGTCTCTCTCGTGTGTGTGTGGGGGGGGAGGGTATATATGCATAGCATGTCTAGGGTGGGTGGGTATGCATTAACTCACTAGACGGAAAGTACTATATGGGAATGGGGAATGGTATCCAAGGCTGCTGGATACTGCAGGGTATCTGATAGCTTCAGGAATAACATGTGTTCTTGGCAGGCCAGGATTAAAAAGGGAGGCAACCAGTGTAACTACACACTCAGCAACTATTTATTGAGCAACTACTCTACACCAGGCTTTCCTCTAGGTGCCAGGACACTGGATGGAAGGCAACTGCTTTGTATTTGTGGGTCTCTGTGGAAATGAGGTTCTAATTGATCGTGGGAGGATGAAGATGAAAAGGAAGCTAAAATTTAAGCCAGATATTTTAAGGGGAGCCTTAAAACTGGGAATTCTGCCTCCCTCTTAATTACTTGTGCCAAAGCTAGATCACAGCTGTTTAGGTGAGCCATCCTGACAGACAACTAAACAGCAACTGGTTTTTATTTGGTTCTGGGGAGAAAGCAACACCCAGCTGCCTAGAATATTCAGGACTCAGTTTGTCAGCAGAGTTTTCCACTTGGCTATAGGTGTAAACACCCAAAACAATAATTCTTCAAAACTTAAACTAGTGTAAGCATTTCCCCAGCAGAAAAATTGCTGTGCTTTACTAAGAAGGCTTTCTGAAATTTATTCTGTGAGACTTTGCCTTTTGAAACAAAAGGAGAGCGTAAATGAAATTCAGATGCCTCAAGGTCAGAATCAGGACCCCCCCCCCCATGCAGGCACTCACACCTACACGCGCTCACACACTGTTGGAGTGTTTCCTTAGGGGCTGTCTGATATCTTTGCCCTTGTTCTCAGTAGCCTGTGATTACTGTGCCTTTTGAGGTCTTGTGTTTGCTTTGAATAGTCTTTGTGTTTCATTCCCTGCCAGCAGCATGCCTCTCGTGGCAATCCCCCTTTCTTTATTAGTTTTATCTTATTTGTTTGTTTACATTAAGAGTTTCATATTCATAGACCAGGATCCAAGAACCACAGCCTGCAAGAAGAAGCCCATTACCTATATCTCTACCATCCAGAGACACTTAATGTGAATATTTGGATTCACGTCTTATCTTTTTTCTATCAAAATAGGGCCATGCTGTACACATTGTATGGTTTGTTCATTTCCCCACATAATATCATAAGCATCTGTTAAAAATGTGCTTCTGCCTAGTTCCTTTATGCATGTGCATCTGTTCCCATAAACCCCTTTTTCCAGAAGTGTTGAAACATATATTAAAGCATAGAGAATTGAATAATGTCAGTGAACTACATAATACTCAGCTTCAACAAGTGCCAATATTAGCCCATCCCAGCTGCCTCTTATTACCCCATTGTGTGTGCTGCAGCATTTAAAAACCCAAATCCCAGATGTATCATCACTTTGCTCACAAACACTTCAACCAACATTTCTCTCACAGTGGCTTTTGATCAGGGGTCAGCTCCATACTACATCCCACCCAAGGGACATTGGCCACAGCTGGGGACATTCTGTTTCTCACTGCTGGGAGATGAAGGTGGTGGTGGCTGTTACTGGCATCCAACAGTACAGGGCAGGGACGAATCTTGCAATGCACAACCTAGTTGTTTACTTTTAGCAAAAAATTGTCTGGCTCCAAGTGTCACCAACCTGCATGTTAAGAAATCCTGAATGTAACAAGGTTGGGGCCTCCAAAGGCATAAACATAGTCCTGCTATCACAGGGAACAAAACAGACAATTCTTTATTGCCAAGATTTGTTTACCATCTTGATTATTTACTTAAATGTTTATTTTCTTTCTGTCCCCTTTTATTGACATAATTTTACAGTTATACAGTGTGATAATTTAATCCATGCATACAATGCACAAAGATGCATACAAATCATGGTAACCTTTCACCTCATTATTTCTTTGTATTTGGAGTCTTCTCTCTTCTAGTTCTCTATAAAAACACAATAGGTTGTTATAATCTATAGCCACTGTATTGTCCTCTAGAAACATAGAATTTAGATCTTGTGCCTAATTGTATCATGCTGGCTGTTATGCAGATTCCTATTCCTCTTTCTTGTCCCCTTCCTAGCCTGTGGTAACTCTCTTCTTTTTGAATAACTACTTTAACAAAATAGCCAGATTGTGTTATAACCTAAGACTTTCAATTTCTTTTGATCTGCCAAGGTCTCCCTCCCCTTTCTTGATAGTGTTTATTTATTAAAGACACTTGGGCCATTTGCTATGTTGTTTTCCCACACTGGATTTGGTTGAAAACATCTTCCTAGGGTCATTCTGTCTCCATTCCTCTATTTCCTGTAAATCAAAAGGTCAGACCAAGCGGGTGTGCAGTAAGGTCAGGGGTTGGCAGCCTTAGTTACTTGATAAAAATACCCCGGGGACCTCATGTCTGTGTCCAGGTCAGTCTGGTACAAGGGGACCACCTCACCATCATCTGAGAGTGTGTAAGGAATGCTAATTCTCACGTTCCAACACTTGGATTGTGGTGGCTAGTGCCGATGGCCACAGCTCCTAGTTTCTTCTGGAGGTATTATGGAGTGGTGAGTTCCCTGTCCCCCATTGATTCTGCTTTTCTCGGGGTTGTAACTTTTCTATGAAGAAGAATTTTCCTTCTACCTTAAGCCCTGGCTGACTCTGAAATACAATCTTTGTGGGGAAGACAGGATAAATGTTTGATTTATTACCCCTATTATTTTTTCGTTTTTATTGAGGCATAATTTACACAGGATAAAATGCACAAATCTTAACTTACAGCTCAATGAATTTTACATATGTCTACACCCATGCATCCACCACCTAGACCAGGATATAAAACATTTCCACAACCATTCCTCCCACCTCTGTCTGGTTGATACCCAATCCCCTGTGCCCTCCTCAGACTATACAGTAGTATTTAAACCGTATTTATGCTGTTTCTTTCTCCACTACTTTCTATTTCTAACGTAACCAAAATAGTCATTTATTTTATTCATGGTTTCTGAACTTGATTTTATATCAAGAATTGCATTATCCACTCTAAGAGGATAAAATACCTTCTCACATGTATACATGCATATGGATCTTTAACACACATATCTTAAATCTCTGCTCCAAGTAGTCTAAATGATTATCTAATTATAGTAGCATCATTTATTGTTTTTGTCTATATTCCTTTTTGATTTGAAATTACTCTTCCAGTCTTGATTAGACTTTTGTATGAACGTGCATGTAGGCCTGAGTTATTCTTCTGTTGGATCCCCTTTTCCTGTACTGCGGTGATATACCATGTTTTGTTATTGACAAGACAAGCCGCCCCAAATCCTTAAAGTAATTGTATTTTCCCACTTTTACACTCACTGTTCTTGCTGAGTTCATTCTTCCTGGTGACTTTTGAGTCCTGTTGTTCTGCCTCATCAATCGGGATTTTGGATAGGGATTTACTTCCATAGTGTTACAGAATCGAATATCACAGAGCATCCGAGAACAACCTATTCAACGGATCCAGAAATTCCATTTTGGTCTTCTAGCAAATTCCCTGGAGATGAGAATGTTTTTAAAGACTTATTCTGAAATGTTTCTCAATTGTATTCTTCTGAAAGTATCATATCACCTTTCTTTATATTATTATATAATTATAAAATTAATTTCAAGATTATACAAATTAATCTTTGTTGTCTTTTTACTTCAACTTTTACTAAAATGTCTTACTTTTTAAGGCTTACTTTTCAGTTTTATTTTGAGATTTTCAGGTATGTCATTTTATGGTATCTTCTCCAATATAGTGAATTTACGATGTTCTTACCTGGTTGCATTAGCTAGAACCCTAAATTACAGGGTAGTATTGGATGTGAGCTTCATTGCTCCTTTATGTAATGGACTCTTCTGGAAAGTGTCTCCATGGAATATTATGCTGTATTGTGGTATGTATGTGTGTGTGTGTGTGTTTTAATTTATCATTGGTTTTTTTTATAGTCTTTGTGAAGAAGATAAGTATGACTAAAAGCTTTTAGGCTAATGAGTGAGTTAAACATAAAATACTTGCCTTTTGATGTATTATTATGGTATTTATTTTAATGAGGTTTTTTTCCTTGGGAGTGCCTTTTTAAGACATGGTTATGGTTTTTACAAAGGGCTTTTCTAGATTGTATTTGCTAAGTTCTTGATTAGGACTTTGTTTATACTCAAAAATTATATTGACTAAATTTTTTTATTAGATTTATTTGTGTGTGTGTGTAAAACACTTGGCTCAGTATGCACATGGAGATCAGAAGGTAGCTTCAGGGAGTTCGCTCTCCCTTCCTACCATGTGGATCTCAAGGATTGAAGTTAGGTTGTTGAGTTTGGCAGCAAGTACCTTCACCTGCCGGGCCATCTCAGCAGCCCATTAGATGTATTTGGAAACCTTCCCCCCCTGGTCTTCATCAAATTCTGTTGCCAGTTTTGTGGTGGTTTTATTTTACAAATTAAGATTTTTGATAAAGATAAGAATTTGAACATTTTTATGTAAATATAATTCAGGTGTAAAAAAATTGCCAAAGATGAAAAATAAAAGTTAAATAAACCAGCTATTAGACAAGTAGACCCAAGTATTTCTTTGACAGGAAGGATATTTTTATTTTAAATAGAATGTACCTTCACAACTCTCAAATCTATTTAAGGGAAGTTTTGCTTTTGTTGTTGTGTTGGTTTTCTACAGTCTTTGTGGAAATACTTTACCATCATTACAGCCAAACTTGAGATTTCAAATGTAGGAAGGGAATAGAATCATTTTACACAACTAAATGTCCTGTGTTGACCACACTGGGGAAAAAGCAGTACTTCCTGAAACTGTGTGGCAAAGAGAGGACATGAACTATCACTCCCAATTTTCATGTGAATGGGGTTGAATTTGGTCCAGGGAAGACTTCAGTACTTCTTAGGTTCTCCTGGTGAAACCATGTCTGGCTCCGTACAGACGCTGGGAATGGAACCTGAAGGGCTGTGGAGTGGGTTGTGGATGGGGCATGGTTACATGAAACATCTTCCGGGATGCCTAGGGACACTGCTCAGGGCCTGGTGGAGCAGCCACTGGAGGAGAAGATGGTGTTCCTGAGCTGTGGCCAGTGTTTTAGCTTGTATCCTAGCAGGGCTTATGGTGGCAGAGGGAAGTAGTTGAGAACCTGCTGCATGTGTATCCAGATGCTTAGCTAGCTGTCAGCACCAATGACCGAACACTTGGTCTTACTATAATTTAGGTTAAATATCTAATTTTTAAAAACAAAGTGATCTCTCAAAAAAAAAAAAAAAAAACAAAGAAAAAAAGAGGCTGCTTTTGGTACCATATTTTTGTTGTTTCTTATAAATTATAAGTTTAGAAAAGTGTCTTTGCCTTATCTCCTCTGCTAAGTTTCTACACTAAGTCATAAAAGCCCTGGCTCCCCCAATTCTTGTTAGCATGGCAGACAGGTTTGGCAAGCTTCTTTTGGCTCCTATTTTCAGAGGCGTAAACCCCAGGGTCTTTTAATGCTGCTTTCCTTTCCATTTTACAGTGTGAGAAATCAGTCCTGTGTTTGATTTTTATCTTTACACTTCAGGATACAATCTGTTCAGAGCCCGAACATGTAGAGAGAAAGGAAGCCCATTGTCCCTGTATGTGATAGGGAATGTCCCCTTGGTTCTGTCCCTGTGTGTGATAGGGGAATGTCCCCTTGGTTTTGTGGCTCTTACTAAGATCCATAGGTTTGGCTATTAGGCAGTTAGTTTATTCTTGGTTTGACCTGATGTGCTATGTTCTGGGGTGGGGAATGGGGAGGAGGTACTAGGCATCATTATTGTATTTTCTGCTGTGTCTGTCTGGCTTTCTGCAATTAACCCTTTCTGCTTCAAATCAACATCACACATATGACTAAGTCTAAGTCTTTGATGATTATGCTGTAGGAGCACAGAGGGACTAAAAGTCCTTTTTTTTTTCTTTCTTACATCCATCAAGGACTATTAATGCCAGCATATGTCCCACAGCTTGCTGTTCTTCTGTCCTTGTTCCACATATATGTCTTTCTTTCACAGACCAGCTTAGTACATTTGTACATTCCCCCATTTATATCTGATGCTGCCGTCTTACTGAATTTTTATTTGATTTTCTCTGTGTTTTTCCTTTCGAAAATTATTTATTTATTCTTCTCTCATACATTACATGGCGACTGCAGTTTCCCTTCCTCAGCCTCCCCATTCCCTTCTACCCCAGATCTGCTCCTCCTGCTTCAGAAAAGAGCAAGCCTCCAGGAATATCAACCAAACCTGGCACAACATGTTACAATAAGAGTAGGCACAAACTCTCATATTCCTTTGTATCTCCTACCCCTCAGTTCTATCTCCATCTCCGGGTTCTCTTGCTTCTGTAGTACACAATCCCCAGCAAAGGGCTGTTAGGTATGAGTAGGCTCAGCGTGTGTGGAAGAGAAGCTGGGCTGCAGCAGGCTGCTTTTTGGAAGCAGGAAAGTGAAGGAAGGTTGCTGGCAAAGAAATGCCTGTCTATCACTTTCTTAGCAGAGCAAGAGCCAATGGAGTTGGAAGATTTATTAGGGCAGAAGTCAGCTCCCTCCATGGAGTAGGCAAATCAGAGCAAGCTGGATCCAAAGCAAGCAGGGCTCCCATACCATGAGTTGGGTATGGACTGGATATCAGACTCTGTGCCCTAGTAATTGGGTTCTGCATTACAGGGCGTACTATGGACAGGATGTCACAGAGAGTAGCCCTGATAAGGGATCAGAACTATGCTTTATTCCTCATGTAGTGAGCATCAGAGTTCTTAGAAAGTGCTGGAGAAGCCATTTTTTGTCTCCAGTCTCTATGCTCTTTCCCACCACTGGTGCCAGGACCTAAGAGCCCAAGAAGTTCACTCTCTCAATTAGGTATAGTGCTAGGAAGGAGTGAGCAAAGCCCCCAGGAACCTCAAAGAAGACCCTTATGGAGGTAGCTTTGGGTGGAACAGATAGATAAAATCCCTGCTTACCACATGGACACAGACACATGGACATTTATGTGCATGTGTATAGGAACATACATATACATTATTCAAACATCTATGAATCTAAGATAGTGGTGAAAGGGAACTTATCTTGATATAAGTGTGGTTCAGAAAGGAATGGGGACCCCTGACCTTGGCTTACAACTTAGAGATCTGTGGGAAGAAGAGACAAATGAAACTCGTCCCCAGTGAGGTCTGAATTGCTCTGCAGGCTTACAGCTGGCAGCCCATGACCTGGTGTTCAGCTTTCTTCAAATGTGCTGGAGGCCACTGGCCATAGCTTGGATCTACAATGCTCAGACAGAATGGTAAAAATGGGAAGCCTGGTATAGCCTTGCCTTCCTTCAGATTTGATGACTCTTTTAGCTGGGTTTGTTTTCTGGTTCCTTATCTAGGGGAAGTACTGTTCTGCCTTCTGTCCTATATGATCCAATATTTTTTTGATGTGTTTATTTAAGACTCTCTCTGGTAACAGAACAAAGGAAGATGTTTATATATATAATTGAATACATGCATAATCATCTTACTATCTTTGCCTATGTTAAAATATTAAGATAGCATGAATATAAACCAGTGCCTCCAAGTCTCATCCATTACTCTATGGATAATTCCTCCCTTTCCCCTTTCCTCTAGCTTTACAGACAATCTCTCACTTCCAAAGCAGGAATCCTGCCCCCTACCCTTAGCCATTTGCATGTCTAATTATCATTTTCAGTATACAGAGAGTAGATGGTAGCTTCTAAACTCTTAACCTGTGCCATCATGGAATGATCCAATACTTTTGAGGTCCCATAATGGCTCTGCTAGGACAGATAGAACAAGTACTTTGAGGACACCAAGACTGTCAAGAGCAACAAACATTCTGATTTCTTACCAGGAGGTGAACTTTTCAGGACTCAGCATGTATACTGAGATGGTATAGACAAAAAGTGACTGATACAGGAAAAGGCAGTGTAAGTTAGTCAACGATTGGCCATTCTTTCATCTTATTAAAACGTCTTTGCCCTTTTTTGAGCTTTTTTATACTTCCTGCCTGTAAGCATGTTCAATCGCAGACGTTCTTGTTGGTCCAGTGGAGGGCCTCAGGCGGTCTTCACTTGCCTCTGATATGCTGACCTGATGGAGACATCAGGAATAGAGGATTTCCCTGTCCCTTCCACATCTTTGATCTGACTGGCCTGTCTTTCCAGTGGCCATGCTTGGAAATACAGTGTGACTCCACCTGCAGTTGTCTCTTTCAGCTTGGGAAGATTCCAAAAAACTCAGATTCACCCAAAGCAGCTGTCAGTGTGAGAGAGCTCAAAGTACCCAGATTTGCATCCACCTGGATGGTGGAGGCATGCCAAGACTGGGTCAGGTCAGGCACTAGCTATCAGAAACAGAGGAAGGTTCCAGGTTCTTTACCACAGGCTGTACCATCCCAGTATGACTGTCTCTTTAGAATCACTAACTTGGAAATGACATAATCATGATCTTTAGTCTAGCACTTCAACCTCTCTTTGGGTCTAGTGTGGCCAAAAGAAGCCACTTCTGCCCCAGACCATGCCTTAGAGTAGTGGTCTGGGCTCTTCAGCTGATAATTGCAGCTACAGCAAGCGAGCTAGCTCCTTTGCTGTGATAGACATTATGTCCAAAAGCAACATGGAGAGGAAAGGGTTTACTTGGCTTGTATTTCCCTCACTGAGGAGGCCAGGGAAGGAACTCAGGCAGGAACCTGAATTCAGGATCTAAGGAAGAGAGCTGCTTAATGGCCAGCTTCCCATGGATTTGTGTAACCTGCTTTCTTATACAACTCAGAACCAGATTCCCAAGGGTGGCACCACCAGCAGTGGGCTGGGTGCTAGCACGTTAGTTATTGAGCAAGAACATGTCCCCATAAACTTGCTCCCAAGCCAGTCTGATAGAAGTGTTTTCTCAACTGAGGTTCCTTCTTTCCAGATAATCTGTCTTGTGTCAAACTGACAAAAAAAAAAAAAAACCAAACAAACAAAAAACAAAAACAACAACAACAACAAAAAACCAACCAACCAAACAAAACCAGCACAGATGCCCATCAGCATGGAAAGATGTAACATTAAATAATTTGTGTTATTTAAATGATGAAGCATCAATAGGACAAGGAGCATCTGGGTAGCAGAAATGGAAGTAGCTAGATGGGTGTGGCCACACCACTCAGTGATATGCCCTGGTCACAAGAAGCTTGCACAGAACTCTTCCTTGGAGCCTAGTTCCTAGAATCATCCTTAATGACAGCTGCTCAGAACAACCCGAACAAGAACATCTACGTTGGTTCTACATGGCCAATTCTTTCTAGATTATTCTTTCTATTCTTTCTTACCATTGGTATGGAGAATGGAGAAACATCTATGGAGCGAAATTATTCATGGTTGTGAGCTGATTCTCTCTCCTTTGCATTAATCCTCATCTCTACAAGAGAAAATTGCAATCAGGAGAGGTTAATCAGTAATCATAGCCAAGATACACCACTGCTCTAATGTTTCCGTTACATTAACAAAAGCCAGAGAAGCCTGAAAGTCCATCTTTCCTCAAGAGCTCCGTGGCCACCATCCTCCTTAGTTTTATGTCAACTTGATACAAGTTAGAGTCGTCAGAGAGGAGGAAGCATCAGTTGAGAAAATGCCTCCATATGATCAGACTGTAGGTAAGCTTATAGGGTATCTGTTTAATTAGTGATCGAAGTGGGAGGGTCCAGCCCATTGTGAGTGGGACTGCCCCTGGGCTCTGGTTTCTAGGTCCTATAAGGAAGCAGGCTGAGGAAACTACGGAATGCAAGCCAGTAATAGGCTCTATCTATATCAGCTTCTGCTTCCAGGTTCCTGCTCTCATTGCATTTGATGATAAATTGTTTCACAGAACTTTTCATGAAACAACAACAACATCAACAACAACCCTTTTCTCTCCAAGTTCTTTTGGTCATGGTGTGTCATCACAGCAGCAGTCACCCTGACTGTCGGTCATTGTGCTTCCATCACAACGGCCTGTGGGCAACAATATGGAACATTTTCTTGATTAATGATTGAATGTGGGAAGGTCCAGCTCAATGTGGTGGTGTCACCCCTGTGCAGATAGACCCGGAATGTATAAGAAAGTAGGCTGAGCAAGCCCTGGAGAGTAAGACAGTAAGCAGCTCCCTTCCGTGATGTCTGCACCAGTTCCATCAGTGATGAACAGTGACAGGAAAATGTAAGCCAAATAAACCCTTGTTGATTTTGGTCATGTTGCTCATTACAGCAATGTAAGACAACTGAGCATGGCATCTTTCTTAGAATGTGACTCTCCATAAAGATGGTGGAATTCAGTGAGGTCCTTTTCTTTTGCATGTGAACTCTTACACTGAAGATTATGAGGAAGGATGTGGAGATCCAGGGTGTGTGCTCTCTTCTCTGTCCATTACCTTTCTCAGTAGCTGTGACCCTGGTACCCAAGAGAGCAACTTAAGGCAGGGGAGATTTACTTTGGCTCACAGTTTCACAAGGTTCTGCTCATTTCACTGAACAAGAGTAACGATCATTACCCAAATGCTTTGGGCAAATTATGCAAGCTTTATTTCCTGTCACATGGGGCTATCTCCTTAAAGTGGGGCTTTAGAAAATAGGATTGAACATAGGAACAAGTAGGGCTTATGTAGCCCGCAAACTGCAAGGCTATGGGGTTTCCAAGGGATTTTGGTTACATAGGAACTTGGCAGAACATCTCAAAATTATTTGGGAGAACATCTTATCTTATGTTCTTAGGGTGGAGGTCAGGGTATAGAGTGTGGGACATGTCAAATTACAGAAAATAGGTCAAGACATTTTATAGAAAGTGGTAATAAATTTATTTTGACCTGTAACATGATGGCTTGTAATCTTAAGATGTAGTAAGGCTAGTCCATCAGTTTAGTCTGGGTCTTTGGGGCTAGTGCACAGCATGGCTCTGGTAGGGTGTGGCAGAGGATCATCTA
Source organism: Rhynchomys soricoides (assembly GCA_019843965.1). Classification (NCBI taxonomy): domain Eukaryota; kingdom Metazoa; phylum Chordata; class Mammalia; order Rodentia; family Muridae; genus Rhynchomys; species Rhynchomys soricoides. The sequence continues at coordinate 5,517,042 of JADRCH010000106.1, read as the reverse complement.
TATCTCAAAAAGAGTAGGACACATAGATGAGAACACAAAGAATCTGGGCAAGATATAGCCCCCAGAGTCATGCCCACAGTAAAGTTTTTCTCCAGCTAGGTCCCTCATCTTGCCTTTCGACACCTCCAAACAATGTTGTCATATTATACATCTATCAAGGGGTTAATCTGTTCCTTAGGTCAGAGCCCCTCATGATGTAAGCATCTCAGCAGACCTTCTTTGCAGACACCTCTGGAGGTATGCTTGTTACTCACCTAGGCATTTCTTAATCCAATCAAGTTAGCAGCAAAATTCCCCATCACACTTTGCTTCAGACTAGGTCAGATTCTGCAATATTCTCAACTACTTTCCTTTCACCTCCACGAAACACACAATGTGGGGGTCACAGTTCTTGGTTATTTAATTCCATTTTTGCCAAACCTCCCAAATGCCTTTCACTTTTTAAATCAATTACTGATCAGAATGCCTCCCTAACCTATTTCATTAAACTACCATCTTTTGATGGCTTCCTCTTTCAACAACATAATTTGCCTTTAATAATTAATATAGAAGAATTCAAAATGTAATCACTGAGCTCACTTGAAGGCTCTTTAATCAATTAAGGACACGTGGCTTTGGGACAGAGGTCTCCCTCAGAGCTTCAGATGGTTCTAACAGAGGCCATATTTAGAATTCATCTTTGTAGAATGGCCCAAGCCTGGGAAGACAAAGAATGGTTTTCAAATGAACAAGGATACACACAATTGCTTGGAGGTTCTTTTACATGAAAATAATGCCAACATTTATGGCATAGAAATTAAAATGGAAATTTTCTCAAGCTAAGGCCAGGTCTGAGCATGACAAATGGAGATGCTGGTGCCCAGCTGGCTGACTCTTTCCTCTTAGAATTGTCTGAGTTGGGGGTGAGGGGGTTGGGGAGAGAGCCTATTAACAAGGCTTCTTGGCCTGCAGTCAGTGAAAGATAATGTCTAGGGTACCTCATTCATCTGTCCACTCTGTGTGGAGACACAGTGTGAAATTTGACACCAGAAAGGTCTCAGTTCAAATCTCAAATATAATTTGATTTCTTCCTCCAGAACCCCATGTGTATGTGTGTGTGTGTGTGTGTGTGTGTGTGTGTTTGTGTGTGTGTGTATGTGACAGACATAGTATGAAATTTGGCACCAGAAAGGTCTGAGTTCAAATATCAAATATAATTTGATTTCTATCCCCCCTTCCGAATCCCCTGTGTGTGTGTCTGTGTATGTGTGTGTCTGTGTTCATGAGCCCATGGGTTTGTTTATGTATGCAGATGTGGAGGCCAGAAATCCATTTTAAGTGTCATTCCTTGGAATCTATCCAACCTTTCTTGTTTTTGAAACAGAGCCTCTCACTGGGACCTAACATTTGCTGACTAGGCTGGCTGGCCACTGAGCCCCAGGGATTTGTCTATGCCAGTCTTCTGGGTGCTAGGATTTCAAGTTCAGTTCTCTATACTCAGCTTTTGCATGGGTATTGAGGATTGAACTCGAGTCTTCAAACATTCATGGCAAGTATTTTATCAACTGGGCTATTTCCCTAGCCCTGAGCCCTTCGTTCTTTATTTATAAAATTGGGGTAATCATTTGCTCATAATCCACTTTCTCATATGACAGGACAGGGTCTTGGTAGCTATTTGGTAGACAATGACTATGTAGGTGATTGTCTGTTATCCATCTGCACGTCGTGGAATATCTCTTTGAGTCGGATCATGGCGCTTGCTTCATTTTTAGGTGATTTATCTTTGGAATTATGTTTTGTGTGAGCACTCATTAAGTCTAGTCTAAATACAAGCTGACTGATGAGTAAACTGAGGGTTAGATGCTTGGCCAGGGAGAGCCTGCCTGGGATTCATCTCTGGCCTCTGTTATTTCTCAAAAGAGACAAAGCCAGTGTGATGATGTTGCCAGCTTGTTGTGTGTGCAGAATCTAATTTATAGTTGACCAGGGTCTCTGGAGAATCACACATGTTTATATCATTACCAAATGGTAATTGATTACAAAGCTCCGTTGTAAAATTTACAATTATTGAATTACTCCATGTTCTCTCATAAATTTCAAATCTTTATTTCTAAAAGTCAATTGATATTCAGCCCAATAAATATTTAATTTAGATGTAATAATGGTGTTAGAGCCAAATTAAATTCTCATTTAGAACATAAGAATGACCTGGAGAGAGCCAGGGAGAGGAGTCTGGGCAGGATGGGCAGAAGAGAGTTCTTACCGTGTCCATTCCCCTTAACGGGAAGAGACATCTCACATCAGACTTCTCTAACTCCATTTTCTTCTGAAATTTCTGTTTGTGGGAAATAAGAGCCCTCTCCATTTTTTGTGGGGCTTTGTATGTCATTCTCTGAACTGATCAATAGTCATGACTCTTTAAAGCCTTATGAAAAATTACAACACACCACTTTCTCTTTGCTTTATAGATACATGGGGAAACTGAGGTTCAGAGTACTGAAATGACTCACTAGAGGTGATGCTACAAGAGAGGAAGGCTAGCCCTCATCTATTGGCTGGCCTATGAGTAGGCTCACAGGGCCTGTTCATATCCACAGAGTAGGTGGGGTTAGGAGCTCAACATGACTGTTCTAAACAAGATAGACATGACTCCTTCTTCTTATAAAAGTTGTCAGAAGGGAGGGAATCTACCTGGCCCATGGGGTTACAAAGTTGAAAGAGTCCTAGCCTCCTTTCAGTTTTCTTGTCTATTATTTAGAGTTTGTGGCTCTAAGCTTTATGGTCTAAGGAGGCTGCTCTAGTTCCAGTCATTGCATATGGAGTTGGGAGAACGAAAGAAGCCACAGCGAAGGCCAAATTCCTTCTCCTTCAGTTTTGATTTATTTATTCTGTGTTTGCATATGTGCATATGCCACAGTATGCATGTGGAGGTCAGAGGGCAACCTATAAGAATTGGTTCTCCTACCATATGAGTTCCAGAGATCGAATCCAGGTCCTCAGGCTTACCAGAAAGCACCTTGACCAGCTGAGCCGAGTGTCACTCCTTTTCTCTCTTTTAGGAAGATTTCCTTTTTGTACCTCTGTATGTATCTTCCTGTGTGCATATATCAAAATGTAAGATCCACCAAGCTGTCTTGAACTGGGTAATAGTGTCTGGTTAAAAACTGGAATTTTTGCCTGTCAGGAAAAGAAAAATAGATCCAAGAGTACTGCTCTCTGCGTTCTCGCCAACACAGGTGTCACAGGGTCCCTCCACACTAGCCTTACAGCTGTCTAAGATGCACAGTGTTCTATGCCAGCATAGAGGCTAAGTGAAAATGGGAGTCATTTGCCTGTTTGGTGTCTGGCAGACAGAGAGAAGCAAGGCATGTGGCTGTCTTTCAGACAGCAGCACTTAAAGTGTGGCCCTAGAAATAGCATCAGGGGCATTGTCATCTGGGAACTTATGAGAAATGTAAATTCTCTGGCTCCTTCTCAGTGTCTTGGACCAGGCACTTATTTTTTGTTTGTTTTATTTTCTTGACAGTGTTTCTCGGTGCAACCTTGGCTATCCTGGACCTTGCTCTGTAGCTCAGGCTGGCCTTAAACTTACCACCCAGCCCAAGAACTGTGTTTTAATAAAATCCCCATGGTAGATTCTGAAGCCTGTAGAAGTTGTAAATTCTAATCTATGACTCTTACAATAATGAGAAGTGGCACAAGGTTTGGAGCCCCTCTGACTTGTTTGTGAATTCAGATTCTCTCAGTAGCTTTGCCAGGTTGGTCAAGTTATTTAGGTTATCTGACACCTCAGTGTCTTCCTGTTATGAGGTTGACATGAGCTGACAGAATACTTAGCACATAGCGCTCAGTGAATGACTATTCCGTTATCCTTATAAGCCTCACTGCTGATGACATCACCATCAGGAAAGATCAAGAGAAATCATATTCTCATGTCAGTATTGTGGGGTTTGAATGAGAATGGCTCCCATAGGCTCACATATTTGAATGCTTGGTCATTAGGGAGTGGCAATACTTGAGAGGGATTAGAAGGGGTGTCCTTGTTGGAATAAGTGTGTCAGTGGGAATGGGATTTGGGGTTTCAAAAGCCCAAGTTAGTCCCAGTGTCTCTCCCTTTCTGCTACTTGCAGATCCAGATGTAGAACCCTAAGCTACTTCTCCAGCACTGTGTCTGCCTGCTGCCACCATGCATACCACCATGATGAAAATGGTCTAAACCTCTGAAACTCTAAGCAAGCCTTAGTTAAGTGCTTTCTTTTATAAGAGTAGCTGTGTTCATGGTGTCTTTTCACAACAATAAAACACAGTAAAGACAAGTATGCAACAGAAATCCAAAGACACTTTTAAGTCCCCGCCACACGTGTGTGTGTGTGTGTGTGTGTGTGTGTGTTTATGTGTGTACATGCTGCTGTGTGCATGCAGAGGTCAGAGGACCCTAAGTGTTGGTCCTGGTCTTCTATCTTAAGACAGGTTGTTTGTTGCTGCACTTCATGCTAGTTGGCCCGTGGGATTCTCCTATCTCTACTGTCCATCTCATTAGACAAGCTGGGGTGGCAGATGTACATTCTGTAATGCATCCTGAATTTTGGGGATCCTCACTTGTGTCTCCAGGTTTGCGCAGCACATGCTTTACCCACTGAGCTACCTCCTCAGTGCCCAAGAAGAAATTAAATTTTGTTCCAAAACATCTAGTTTTGTTTTTTTTTTAAAAAAATTCTTCCTGTGAGTTCTTCCTGTCTTGCTAGAGATAATCAAGAATTGCCTTTAAAATGTAAAACGTTTTAAGAGTCTTAAAAAAGCATTTACTGGAGAGGACATTCAGATGGATACGGTGCATATGCAAATGCTTTGAATCTCATTAGTCACCAAGAAGTGGAAATTAAAGCTACAGTAAAATTATCCCATGCATTCACCAGATTCATTAAATGATAAGGATGCAGAATGTTGGTGAAGACATGGGGCAACTGAAATTCCATAAGCTATGGCTGCAAACACCAACTTCACAAGCCTAATAAGCTAAACCCATGTATCTTTTATGAGGATCCACCTCTTACTTTGATGTATAGGTAAGCTGAAGTGGTCAAGCACAGTTTCTCATTGCCACCTGCCCGATGTTCACTGCATTATGTGTAAGACTGAAGCCCAGAAACTGCTCAGAAGCTCCCCAGAGGATAGTTAATTTGTGATTTACTCATGCAAATGACACTCTCCAGCCAGAATAATGAATGGCTTCGTACAATGAAATGGGCTTTACTCGGTCAACTTGGACATGAGAAGCCAGACACAGGGGACAAAATGGTATATGGTCCCACAAATGCATATTTCAACCACAAGCTAAACAGTCTTCAATGTGGAAGACAGGATGCTCATTACCTTGGGGTTGGATATTGAATGAATATCCCCGCAGTGATACTGACAATATTCTATTTTTTGATTTGGTTGGAGACGATCATAGTGTGTTTATGAAAATTCAGTAAGCTTTTTATGTTTTTATACTTTTGTGTATGTATGTTGATACACATCAATACAATATTTCAGCACAAAAGCTTACTTGAAATATCGATGCAATAACATCTAAAATGTTTATAGAAAAATGGAAAAGCGTGATTGAGGGAAACCAGAGAATTGGCAGGAGCCAGGAGAATATGTCAGTCATTTACACGTATCTGTGACTCCCATTGCTGAGCGGCTGAGTAAGACAAGGATCACATATATAGAACAGCACACACACACACAAAGTGTCTTTTTTTCCATTACAGAAGTAAAACACCACATTCAGGGCAACCATTCCTTAACATCTAGTCCTGGAAGTGAGAGGGGGGGAGGTACCCCGTGTCATTTCTGGAAGCCAACATAGGCAAACCCTTTAGACAACTCAGTTTGTGATTTTCATCATTTTCTCATTAGGTCACTATGCATCTCTGATGGATATTGGGAGCACAGCTACTAGTCTTAGTTGAAGGGTGAGGGTATTAAGCCAGGGTGAGATTCCCAGTGTTGGTCACCCCTTCCCCACATGGTCTTGCTGGGGATGCTAGCCTGATTCTCCTGGTGCCTGGTTTTCTGATATCACTATTTAGTCTGTGGTACATTTTTGTACTTGAAAGAAACACCTCACTCTTCCATGTCAGATACTGTGAAAACTGTATAGGACCTGGCAGATAACCTATAAATGGCATTGCTATACCATCTATAATAGTAGAGGCAAGAGTTTTTGTTTGTTTGTTTGGTTGGTCGGTTGGTTTTGTTTCCTGGTGAAAAGCCACAGAAAGGTTAGAAAAACAGAACTTAGATCCAGAAGGTTCCTTTCCACTCACAGGGCTTCTAACTCAGAAGAGGATTCATAGTCACTCTAGTTCTTGGGGGGAGGGGCTCAGAACATTCAGAGAACATTGTTGCTTCAGCTTTATAAAGGGCCGTGGGGGTGGCCTGCAGTCAAAGAAGACAAACAGATTCTTCCTTTTATCTAAAAAATGGAATGTTGCTTAAAAATACTATTTTGTGAGTAATTTATAGAATAGAATAATGGGAGAGAGATTAGAAAATGATTAATTCATTAAAAGGTTGCTTTTAATGAGTTAATCAGATTGGAAAAGTCAAATATGTATATTGAATGGTTTTGGCAAAGATCAAAATTGCTTTGTCATCCCCAGGTCATAGGGACTTCAGTTATCATAAAGAATTACAGTTTCTTCTATAGCTTTTTAATACATTTAATATACCTGGTGAACATGGCTTTCATTACTATGTTGACCTCAGGATTATCAAAAACATTATAATGAATATTTTCTACTGTCATTGAAAATATATGAGGATTATTATTTATTTTACATGTTCTCATGTGTGGTATGCATCAATGTATATATACGTGTTCTTATGTGGGCACATGTGTGTGTGTGTGGGGGTACATGTCCACACATGCACACAGGCATTTGCAGTTCTGAAGTAGATATCAGGTGTCTTCCATGATCACTCTCCCCTCTGTTCATTGAGGCAAGGTCTCTCTCTGTGCTCAGTGCTTTAGGTTCTGGCTAGTCCATGTAGCCAGCTTGCTCTGGAGACCTCTTGCCTCTGCTTCCTAAGTGCTGGCATGACAGATGGGTGCCATGCCCGCCTAGCTTTTACATGAGTTCCAGGGATCATAACTTCTGTTTCTTGCCTGCATGGTAAATGTTCTATCCATTGATCCATCTCCCTAGTGCCAGAACATTAGTTTTGATAGTTGTATCTAAATCTGTTCAACCTTCCCTTTAATACTGGGTGTTTAACTTGCTTCTGGTATTTCATAAGATGGACTTTAATGAATACCATGCTCAAAAATTTGAATTCATCATTAATGATTTTCTTAGACCCAAACTGGCATCATTTCACATTTTATGAATGAAAACTGGCATTTTCTTTTTTTAAAATAACCACTGAAGCCTAGCATCTGTTATGAAGCTTGAAAACGCCCGAGTCAGAATCTACACAGACTTGGTTGGGATCCTGGTTCTACTATCTACCAGCTGTGTAATTGTGGATAGATGACTGTGCTCAGAAAGCCCCAGTATCCCTATCAGTAAAATGGGGACTCAATTTTCCAGTCCATTGATCTGTAAAGAGGGTTAATTCAGAAACTGGTAAGGAAGCATCGTTTAAACCCTCTTTTGCCCAAGAAGGTGTAAGACATTTTCTTGGATATCTTGGAGGTGTGACAGGTAGTTCAGATACACTGACTAGGGAGCTGCTACTGGAACAACTTCAGGCTTTGTTCTAAAGCACAGGTCAAGAGAATTTCACCTTCACTTAAAGTCAACCTGAGTTTTAATTTTTTTTCCTAGAGCTTATTCTAGAACTTTATAGAAATGCATATTCATCCCTTTAGATCAAGGATCAACAAAATATGACCCAGGGGCCAGATCCACTTTGCCTCATAATTTTGTGAGTTATACTTTATTGGAATTCAGCCTTGTGCCTTTCTTGTGAAAGCAGCAAGCTAAAAAATACTTATTTCATGGCCCTATCTAGAAAAAAAAAAAGAGTTTGCTGACTCCTGCTTCAGATCAACCATAAAATATTTATTTCTGAGCTCATGAGAGATAAATGCATTGTACTTCCAAAACTACTTTTTCCCCTGTGATAGAAGACAGAACCAAGCTGAGTTGGCCCTGTCACGTGTGGATCCTACACAGAGTCATGAAAGAAGGAAGGCGTGGCTCTCCCAGTTTGATTGACAAATTGATATTTTCAGATCTCACTGGATACAGTTTGTAGGTTGCCCTTCCATGGGAACAATGCCTGCTATCATTTAGGTTGAAGCTCCAATGGGAATGTTTTAGAAGTATTTGTCATACAAGTGCAAGCCTAGCTTTTTGATCTTGGTAGTAAAGTAAACCTATTTTCTTATTATTGGTTTTGGGTCAGAATGCCTTGGACTTGGCTTAGAGAATGGTGTATCACTTTGTTCCTTTGGTGTAGGGGTAGGTAGAGGTGGGGGTGGGGCTGACTCGTCTTCTCTCAACTCCTTCCCATGTCTGGATCATATCTCTTCAGTCTATATCATCCTGATTTGAAAATGCTGCAAAGTTATGTTTTGAAGATTAATTTTAAATCATATATTGGTATGTATATGTGTCTATTGGTCCACGATGTGTGTGTGTGTGTGTGTGTGTGTGTGTGTGTGTGTGTTATATACACCTGACTGCAGGTTCTCATGGAAGCCAGAATAGGGTACCACATCTTGCAGACCTGGAATTACATGTAGTTGTGAGTGTCCCTGTCCATGGGTACTGGGAACTGAACTCAGGTCCTCTGTAAAAGCACTGTGTATTCTTATCACTGAGCCTTCTCTCTAGCTGCCAAATTTATGTGTTGGAAAGGAAATTTGAGCAAGACTCAAAGGGAGATTTCTGCCTTGATTTGTGGGTGGCAGGGAACAGCAGTTGGTGGCCTTTGGCTCTAGGTAGTCATCAGTTTACATAGATTCCTGATGTTTATTTCCTGTTGGATCATTGGTGAGTATAGTAAATAAGTGGTGTGTCCAGGCACAGTGCTATACCTTATAACTGAATCATGAGAGTTAAATTTAAGGGTAAATATTCTGCAAACATAGACTTCAAAAATGTGTGAAACTGGCCGGTTGGTTTGGAGGGGAGGTCTTTCATGATAAAATAGGTTTAATGGTAGATGGTGGTCACCAGCTCCTTCCTCTAGCCACATGACTCTGTATTTATTTCCAGAAGAGATGGAACAAACCTCTATACCCAATGAATTGGCATCATCCTCATTATTGCTTAAGCCAGCGCCATGCCCACGGAGGTATCTCTGCACAGCCTAGGAAGCAGCATGTGTTTCTGCTGGTGTCTTGTCCTTTGGTTACTTCCTTAAAACGATCAGACTTACCTAGTTCACCATACCAAGGAGGATTAGGGTCAAGTGAGCTAGAATTGAAGCCCAAGCAAAGACCACTGGCATCTGGACACCTTTGTTCAGATTTATAATCTATTTTGGTCACTGAGGTTGGGGCTAGTATTTTGTGTGACAAGTTACATGATTCAGTATGTATTAACTCACATAGGGTTCGTTGTTGATGGGTTTTCTATTTCATTTTTTTTCTTTTTATTTATTTTATGTGTGTGGGCATTTTGTCTGCATGTATATTTGTGCACCACATGTATGCCTAGTGCCTGTGGAGGCCAAAAGAAGGCATCTGATCCCCTAGAACTGGAGTTACAGATGGTCGTGAGCCACTGTGTGGGTGCTGGGAATTGGACTCTGGTCCTCTAGAAGAACAGCCAGTGCTATTGACCATAGAGCTGTTCTCTGTAGCCCAGTTGATGGATTTTGTTCTAGTCCAGTGTCACATGTAACAACACAGGTATGAACAAAAATATGTCATCTACCATGCAGACCTTTGGTGGAAAATCAAAAGATAATTACAGTCACAGATGAAGTCAGCAGCAATAGCAGAAGCCCAGGGGAATGTGGGAAGAGAGTGGGTAGCCACTCAGGGTGGAGACTCATCAGGCAAGATTCCCTGGAGATGATGGTGGTGTCTTTAATGTGAGTGACGTAGGAAAGGCTGGTGAGAACACTGATAGAATTTCTTTTCATGCAGGTAGGTCTGGTGTTCAGCTGGTGGGCTTTGGTGCAGTCTTATACTCTGGTATTTTGTTACATTGATATCAGTATTGTTTAATGAGCATTGTTCAAGGAAAGACCATGAGTGATTTACTCTCCCGCTCTCATTCCATCCCCCATCTGTATGCTCTGGTTTATAATCCCTCTTAACACCTACTGACGTCCATCCCACCAAGGGCATCTGAGAACTGATGGCTTCGTAGACATTGAGATTCTTGATTCTACAGGGTCTACTCTGTGGTTAATGTGCTGTGATATATGGGGCCAGCTGCCAGATGGTCTCAATCAGAAAAGTGACTCTTTGGTAGCTCTATTTGGCCAGCTCAATAGCTGTGTCTGTGGCACTAATTAGGCAAAAGTTGTGAGTTCTGTCCCCCAACAAGGACCAATTCCATTCATGGTTTGGAACTCATTACCCAAAGGCAAAGCTTTCAGCCAGGATCTAGAGTGGGTATTAAATGGGAATTAGAGATTAAAGTGGCCTCAGAACTGGTTTGAGAACAAACCTGTGGTTGCTACAACTGTTGAGTGTGCTGTGCTATGTTGAGGGATGTACAGATGATGTCCTCAAATTTCTCTTTTGAAGAAGAGAAAAGTAAGGTTCAGTGTTCACTCAGGCAGCCACTTATAACAGAACAATGACAGTGCCTGCCTGGACCCACAGGTTGTCCTATTGTCAGCCTGAGTTGCTGATTCTTAGATTACACAGGAAATAGAATTGGCATTTGGGGTTAGGCAGCTCTTCTTATGCGAGCCTATCCTATGTTGTATAGGACACTTAGCAGAATGTATGTCTTCTTTCTATACACCTTTTCTAGGTAAGAAGGCCCAGAATGTTTCCAGACATTGCCAAGATGAACTTGTCCCCTGAATGAGAACTATGCTTCATGATGTAATTGGTAGTCCAGTGAGAGGAGACTGGCACAGAGTGGGAACCTTCCAAACTACAACCCATATGGAGATTGGTTTTAAGTGCCTTGGTATTTTCTGCTCTTGCTTGGGCTGTACACAGGGGAGACCTTGGTCCTCAACTGGACCATGTTTGGTTCTTCTCCTTTCCTTGGTAGCTTGTGTATCTTGGCACCTTCTTAACTTGTGGTTGGCTTTGGAGGGCAGTGATGTGGTAACTGGGCATCTCCTCCTAGGCAACCTCCTCAGGACACTAGCTCCAGGAGAGAACAACTTAGGAGGGAGAAGGGGGGCGAAGCACTCTAGAGAGGAGAAAATCACCATGGTGGATGTTGATTCTTCATCAACACACACACACACACACACACACACACTGACATGCTGTTCTTCCCACACCCCACTCAGCAAAGTGCCTGGCATGTGGGTAATGCTTAATGAGTGCTGGCCATTATTACTGTTGTTATTAATGCTGTTTATAACCACAACTCTTTTTTGTAAAATAAATAAATAAGTAGATTTGGGAATAACACTCCCTCAGGCTCCCACACTATTAGTATTCAACTTATTTAAATTTAATTTTTGCAAGGTCCTGTGTTTAATTTGTAAAAACCCAGTGAATTATTAGTATTTTAATGACTAATGACACTTAATAAATAATAACACTGGCAAGGGCTCAAATAGGGTGCCTTTTAATGTAATATTCTACCTTTGTTTTCTCAAGAAAGGGACAGGGAAAAACAATGCCTACAGAAAGTTCCACACCATGACCAAATGTTCGCTATAATTTGAATTTCTTGCCTTGTGATTAGTGAGGTAAGTAGCCTTATAGTGTCCCTGAGTATATGTATCTTATAGGAAGAACGCTCAGCTAATATTAATTTCCCTTAGACCTTACAGTGTATGTATTATGTGCTGTTCTGTTATAAGAGCCTTAGAGATATTAATTCATTAATCCTTGTAAGAACCATGTAAGGCAGCAACTAGTTCATTTCTAGAAGAGGAAACTGAGGCATAGAAAATGTGTTTGCCTGAGGCAAACACATATCATATCGAGGGAACGCACAGCCGGTGGTTTGAGTATGTGGTGCTTTTATAACCCACTGTGCACCTTACCTCTTCAGGTGACAGATAGGACCTGGACTAGAAATGGTTTCCATCCTTCCTTAGATGTTAGGGGATAGCAGTGACACAAATAAAGCAGGGGTATCTCACATTAGATCTTGGGGGCAGAAAAGGTTGTCACACGGACAGCAATCTAATTTGTTATATCACAGGGGAAGAATCAAAATGCCCCTGAGTACACATATCATCTTCTGTGAGGCCTGTGTAAGTGTTCGCCGAGTTTGGAGCACAAAGCCTTTGACATTAATATGTATATGTAAGCTTTTGGTGTCTATAAAAATGCAAATCATAAAAGGTATGCAGGTAAAATATGATGCGATAGTTTTACACTTTACTGTAGTATGTCTAGCAAAACCTCTACCTACAAGACAAGGTTTATCGCTGGCCTGGAATTTGCCAATTAAGGCTAGGCTGGATGACCCATGAGCTCCATGGACCTGTCTGTCTCTGCCTTGCCAGCTCTGGGATTGCAAATGTATACCACCCTGCTGGGCTCTTTTATGTCAGTTCTGGGGATCAGCCTCAGGTCCTAAAGCCTGCATAGTAAGCATTTTACCTTCTAAGTTTCTTCCATCCCAGTGTGTATTCTTTCTTAAATAAGAGTTTCTGGAATGTTCACTGTTATATCAGTTACAAAAAAGAGATTCTTATTGAGGGCATGGAATACTTCCCTGTTTGCCAAGCTTTGCTCCAGCAGTAATTCCATCCTTTGAGGCTTTGTATCCATCTCTCTGTCATAGGTGAGTTTTCCTTCAGTGGGAATGATGTTGGCACACAGTTCCTCTTCCTATGCCTCCTGTACCTCACCATCTGAGGCTTGCCAGAGACAGCAAGAAACCCTGTCCAGGCCATGTCACTGACCTTGATACTATTTTAGGCTTTTCTGATGGTGACAGCTCTAAACCCTGTCAGACAGAGATGGTAGATGAGCCAAGTACTTAGGAAAACTGTTATCAAATTAAAACCCAAGCAGGATCCTATGTGAGCTCTGTCTATAAATAACTTATGAAAAGTGAAAAGATGTTTCTGTTAGCAAATTTAAAATAATCGTTAGAATCCTTCAACAGATTGCTGCTAATTAGATTGAGAATTAAACAGCTTTGTATGAACGCAGAGTTAATTAATAGCTCATTACTTTTTTAATAAGCCAAATTCATTTGGTAACAGAAGAGAGACGGCAAAGTTCATCACGAATGAGACGTTAGATTGGGATTACTTCTCCTTCCCTTGATGAGAGAAGGAGTTTAATTAAAGCAGGGGACACATTTATATCACGAACGAGTTGTGTGCAGTCTCTAGCACTTGGGGCTGGAGAAATCAGCGACTCTCCTCATTTTAAAAACCTCCTCAGGATCAACAGGGTTAATATAAGTTGTGCTCACTTCTGTTCAGCTCCTGGGTTCTTCAATTCACTGATCAAGCCAAAACCTTTTGAAGCTGGGAAGATTCATTCAAACTAGTAGACATTTATTGTAGTCCACACTGGTTTATTTCCATCCCGTTTTCGTCCAGGTTTCCCAGGGTCTCCCTTTGAAGGCTAGCTCCATTTTCCTGACTCCCTCTCTTCCCCAATTCTATCTTTCTATATAGTCTCAATTCTCATTATTTCTTTATCTGGTTTCCTGACCCTTTCGTGCCCTTTTTATTACAGAACACGGGGCAGAATGGAAAGGACGAAAGGGATGCCTTTAGGATTTTGAAGCCAAGTGCATTCTGGGTATCCTACAGGACGCTCTCCATTCCATTCTTTCAGAGCATCAAGGTGCCCGTGTCTACAGTGTGTTCTTTTTTTTTTTGTTGTTGTTGTTGTAGTTCTTGTTTTTTTTGAGACAGGGTTTCTCTGTGTAGCCCCGGCTGTCCTGGAACTCACTCTGTAGACCAGTCTGGCCTCGAACTCAGAAATCCGCCTGCCTCTGCCTCTGCCTCCCAAGTACTGGGATTAAAGGTGTGCGCCACCACTGCCTGGCCCATCAGTTATTCTTGAGACACTTTGGAGATTGGGCATATGAATTTGTCATTCGGGATGTGTGTGTTTGTTGATGTGTGTGTGTGTGTTTGTGTGTGTTAGTTTCCACTCCTTTTTTTTTTTGCCTATCCAATTCAGTGAAAGCCCTTCCTTGTGTTTGAGTGAAATAGATATTGCCTAGCTATAAGCCACATGGGTACACAGCACTTCCAACACTGCACCTAGGTTTTTGCTAAGTCTGTTGAGTTCCTTTGCCTGCCTGCATGTTGGGGACTTCTCACTGGCAATGGCAAGGAAGTGGGGAGAATGCTTACATGTCTAGGGACATGCTAAATATCTGTCTATTAAAAAGATGAAGTCTCTCTTATAACTGGACCATGCCATGTACATATGTTTTTCATTGCTGTTCTGTTATTTGTTTATTTTTATTTATATACATTGGTGTTCTGCCTGCATGTGTGTCTGTGCGAGAGTGTCAGATCCCCTGGAACTGGAATTACAGACAGTTGTGAGCTGCCACGTGGGTGCTGAGAATTGAACCCAGGACTTTTGGAAAAACAACCAGTGCTCTTAATCTCTGAGCCGTCTCTCCAGACCTTCTGACTGAAACTGTGGTTGACTACTAAGCATGCCCGTCTGATAACTACTAACCCATTTCAGGAACTGTATGGATGAGGTAAAAAAGAGCTGATGGGCTCTGATGCAATTTTATGCTGTGGCATTGAGGCACCCCAGGGCTAATTAGCATAGCCTGTTTCTTGAAAGGTGATCGAGGCTCAGAAGGATCAAGGGTACAAATCTCTTTTGAGAAATTTTCTTTCCAAATCAGGATGTAGGCTCTCCACCCCTCTGTTTTTCACTATTTATTCACTTTTGAAAAGAGCTCTGTTCTTTACACCAGCGCTCAGATTTCCAGGAAAGAACCAAAAAAGTAGACACATAAGTTCTCTAACAGGTCTTTCCTGGACACTCTTCCTGCCAAAGGTAAGTGTTTAGTCCTAACTTGGGAGCAGAGTTTTAAAATTATCAACTAGTTTTATTCACTTTCCTGATCCCCTCTCAAGAGCATCCTGTTGTTCATGGGCTAAACATGAAATGTTTTACTCTTCTGTGTCACACCTTGCTTTTGTTCCCACCCACTTGCTCCTGCTCTCCCACTATCTGATTTAGCCCTGCTGGTGTCCCTGAAAGCTTCTAGAACATTCCAAATTTGTTTTCAGCCCCAGAACCTTTGTATATGCTGGGTGTTGTTTCTCTAAATCTCGTCTTCATTTCAGGTTTTATTCTTAATTGTGACTACTGAAGTGAGTTCTCCTCCACTTGCCTAACCTAAACTTGGCCTTTCTCTTGGTCTCTTATGTGCAATAGTTCCTATTTCCCCCTTACATTCCCCTATATATCTCCTATATTTTCCTATATGTCCCTTATATTCATTTATGTATCTCCTGCATTTCTCTATATGTCCCTTACATTCCCCCATGTATCTCCTATATTCCTCTATATGTCCCTTATATTCCCCTATATATTTTCTCCTATATAAATTATCCTGCAGTTGTCTGGTTTTGTAGAAAGGGGACTGTTTCTCGTCTTTTTCACTTGAACATTTTTCACACAATGAAAACAGGGACCACATCTGATCTGCCCAGCTCCACATCCTCAGCCCCAGGTACAGTAGAAGGAAAGTTAGACCTAATGAAAAAGTGAGCACAGGCTGTGGATATCAAGCCACAGGATCAAATTCAGCAGGACCAAAGGCCAGGGATGAAGTCAGAGCCTACAGTTGATGGCCCAGGGCTAAGGTGAAGCTGTGTGGCCTGAGCCTGGTGTACACCCATGGTTCCTGACTCTATATCTAACCTGCCTGGAACAGTATACCTTCCATCTGAGTCATTTACAAGAACCCTAGGTCCCACATTCAGGCAGATATTGAGAGGCATCCAACTGCAGTCTCTTAGTCTATAGTCTTCCCTTAAAATGAACTCTGGCCCCTTTCCTATTTTGTCTGGATAAGGATAGGTTGCATGACTACATTTTGCTACTTGATTCTTTCTCATGGATTTATTGACCACTGGAGAGAAGAAAAACAGCTAAGAAAGGGAAAGCGGGGTGGGGCTTTGGGTAAGGGTGTGCTCTCTCCTGTCCAGGTGTGGACATGGCGGGCAGCATATATCCTTTCCTGGGATATAAGTAGATTGCTGCTGGAGACAACACTGGGCCAGTGCATTCCTTAGTCCTTTAAAATAGGGGCTCAGAGAGGATAAGGCTCTTCACATCCTTTAGAAGGCAGTTTTAGATTTCAGGCCCTGGAGACTCTGTTTTCATTGTCCAATGGCATGGCTCAAAGCACTGATTTGAGCAACCCGAAATACTGTGGCTGTGGAGACATTTCCTTAGTTTCTCCCACTGTAGACTGCCAGCACTTTCCCTGCATGGGTCTTGATGCAGTTCCAGGGAGACTGGGAGCTTTGACCTTGGAAGCTTTTTGTAAGCAGAGAAGGGAAGCCCCTTGAGGGGACAGATTCCTTTCCTACTTTTAAACTCCACCTCAGTCCTGATTCTCAAGTCTCCATGGGTTTATTTTGCTGCATGTCTATCTTCTATTGTCGTATAAGGAAATATCTAAGATGGAGTGACTCTGGAACATGTGTTGTTGCCTCTCATGGTTTTGTAGGCTCATTTGACTGAGTGGCACAGGTCCTCTTCAAGGTCTGTTATGAGACAGTGTCAGGGCATATTAGGATTGAAGGCATCTGGGGGCCAGATGGGCTGGAAGTTCAAGGTGGCAGCAGTCCATGTTAGATGCGAGCTTGGTGCTTAGTGGTGACAATCATCCAGATGGATGGAGGAGTTTCAAGGCCGTGCTGCTAGGCAAGACATGCATAGGACACTCTTCTGTATTCTAACTCTGGGGAGGATGACAGTCTGAGGCTAGCCAGGACTACACAGTGAGACTGTGCCTCAGACAAATGCACACGAGTGATCACAAATCCCATTGTGGAAGACCCTGTGGAGGTGGAGCCAGCATTGTGGTCATTTAGGTGTAGCTCATTATCTATCTGTTCCCCATATTCTCCCTGATGTTCCTCATGATGATTCTCTGAGCTGAGGCTTTGTCCAGCTCAGAATGAAATTATTTTAACATTTAAAAAATGTTACAGAGTCAAATATATCAGATTGAGATGCCATTTTTTTAGATTGTGTGTTTGTACACACACACACACACACAGTCACATGCTCTCAGACACATGTACACACATTCCAGTTACCTCTCTTTCTATCTTTTTCTCTCTGTTTTACACACACACACACACACACACACACACACACACACACACACACACCCAGCTATGTTAAGGCTTTCAGGTATCCTTCAACCCCCATAGCCACCGACCAGGTATTGAATTCTTGAGGACCCTCCTTCCCTTCCTGTGTTTGGGAAGCCCTCGTGTGTACACCTGGTTTAATTTTGGCTGCCATAGCATAATTATAACCATGGGATCGATCCTTTAGGCTGAGAACAAAGTGCTGGTTAACAGGGCTAGCGCCACATGCCTATTGAGACTTTACGCAGAGAGCACTGTTAAATGGCTGCCGTTTTTCATCTTTTGTGACAACATTTATTCCACCATTCCCTCTACCCTGTGGAAGATGGTGCCTTGTATTTTGTTTGTTCTTTTAAGTGGAGCTCATGGAGTCTCAGCTTGTATTACCTTTTCAGTTTTCAGGGGAGGTTAGACAAGTAAGTTGGTAGATGCACGTTTTTCTTCTATCTCTTGCTGCCTTTTTCTTTCAGCAAACTTTTCTAAAGGTGATGAATAGTGGGCAAGATGAAATGTCCACCCTCTGCAGACTGGCTGTCTCCTGCACGCCCCCAGCTGCATATCAATCCGAGGCTGTTTTCTCCCTTATTCAACACTGCTTGGAAGTTTCAGATATTTGTTTGGAATCTTCATTTCTCTTGAATATTCTTTGAAGAAATCAGCATCCTGTTGTCCACCCCCCACACACACATTGAAGTCAAAATAGAAATGTTTAAAGTATTAAATATATTTATTATTCAGTTTAGACTTCATTGTCTTCCATATGTTATGGCAGAATTCTGGGTGGCAAAGCATTAACCCTTTACTTGGATTTTGAAATTTTGCACAACATTCGGAAAGCATGAGCTGCAGAGGCTTGTGGGAAGCTCAGTCAAAACCCTGAGTTTTGCAGAGAGGTTCAGAGAGGGAAGGTGGCTTTCTCAGAGTAGACCAGCAATTTAATGGCTGTCTGAGGCCAGAGCAGAGACTCTTGGGTGTCTTGATTATTGTCTTATTCAGGATTTCTATTCCTGCACAAACATCATGACCAATATGTAAGTTGGGGAGGAAAGGGTTTATTGAGCTTACACTTCCATGCTGCTGTTCATCACTAAAGGAAGTCAGGACTGGAGCTCAAGTGGATCAGGAAGCAGGAGCTGATGCAGAGGCCATGGAGGGATGTAACTTACAGGCTCGCTTCTCCTGGCTTGCTCAGCCTGCTTTCTTACAGAACAGCCCATAGATGGTACCACCCACAGGGACCTTCCCCCCTTGATCACTAATTGAGAAAATGCACCTGGATCTCATAGAGGCATTTTTCTCAACTGAAACTCCTTTCTCTGTGATAACTCCAGCTTGTGTCAAGTTGACACACAAAACCAGCCAATACAGGTTTTTTTGTTTGTTTGTTTTGGTTTTTTTGCCAGTACAGTTATATTGCTTGGCTCTCTGGTCTGGATTCTCACTGGCTTGCTTAGACCCAATTGCCCACCGCTTTCTTCCTGTATCTTTGTGAAGGGAAGAGCTTGGGGCACAAAAGAGTGAGCGAGTCTGCAGCCTCCATGACACAAAAGGGAAACCCTGAAAGCTGACTCTAACTGAAATCCTGGTGAAAGGCCTGTGCCTTATTATTTGATACTTATCTCCTCCACCCTTTGCATCCTTGGTGTGCATCTTTGGGAGTCATCCATCTTGCTTGCATGAGACAGCATCTCTCATTGGCCTGGAACTTGCTGTTTTGGCTAGACTGGTTGACCAGCCAGCCAGCCACAGGGATCACTCCCCCTGTTTCTGCCTCCCCAGGACTGGAAGTATGTGTCACCACGTCTGCTCTGGCTTCTTCTGTGGGTTCTGGGGATGGAAGTCAGTCCCTCATGCTTGGATGGCAAGTGCTTTACCCACTGAGCCACCTGCAGCTCAGCCCCTTTGTGTTGTGTAAGGGCTGCAGCATGGAGAACTTGTGTTTCTCAGGGAGCTCCAAGGAAAGGCAGAGGAGAGGATGGTGTCAAGACTGAATGGTTGAGTTGGAACAGCTGTTGATTCTCTGGAGAGGGACCGGGAGCACATAAAGGAAAAGCTAAAAGCATTGGGTCTCATCTGTAGAGACCAGTGTGCCAACTCAGTATGTCTCAGAATTACTTGGGTTTCTGAGAGCTGAGATGGAGGCCCGCATGCACAGGGTGTTACTGATCAGTACGCTTGAGACAGGCTGGGAATCTTCATTTCCAACATGCTCTACTATAGCCCTGGCCTCTATGCTTTCATGCAGCCTAGGTAACACTGGACACTCCGCTGGGTGTGTGGGAGGCCAGCTGCATCACCCTCACCATGCCTCATTTTTCTTCTTGGTAAGAGAGCCTAGGAAAGTAGCACCCAGTTGGATATTTTGACCTCAGAATGGTCAGGTATTTGCAGACACTATCCCACGTGAGACACTATTGCTGGATGATTTAAGGTAGGATGTAATTAAGTCCTTGGCAGCCACTGCACTCCTTATTGGGCATCTGCCAGGGTGTTTATCTGTACTCACAGAAGCTCTGCAAGGTAGACATTGTTATGTTACCCACATTTACAATCAAGGGAAATGAATTCTGAGGAATCTGCTTGATGGGTTATGGAGCTGGGATTAGATATCGTCTGTCTGTCTGCTATGTGACATGATGCAACTATTATAGAAGTCCGCAGAGTCAAAATGTCCCCAGCATCAGTGACACGAGCAATCCCAAGTCTTGTGTACTGAGCATCCATTCTTTGCCTCAGGCTGTATTAAGTATTTTACATTTCACCTATATTAATGTCCTAAGAGAAAGGTGGACATTATGTCTGTTTGTCAGGGGCTACAGGAGCTCCAGAGAGTTTGATTAGCTGTTTATGTCATGCTCAGTAGTGGCAATGCTGGGCTATGAACCTGAGTGTGCTCCTGGCTGCTCTGTTACATTGGCTGGCTGGTTCACACATCTCCCAGCACTGTCACCTGGGATTTCAGGTGGTATTCTTGTGGCACTGGAGACTTGGGAAACAATGACATTCTGTGGGGAGCAGAGATGGGTTCAATATGAACATGATACATGATTCTACTGACTGTATGTATCATTTGGTCTTGTCTCATGGCTCTAGGAAAGTTCTGAAAACTCTTTACTTTTGCAGGGTAACCACACCTATTAAAATTAATTAATTAACTAATAGGTTAGCTAATTAGTTAATTGATTAGCTAGTATGTGTTGGTGTGTATGTTGGTGGCATGAGTATGCCAAGGCACATGTGTAGAAGTCAGAAGATAACTTATAAGAAGTAGCTTCTTCTACCACGTGTGTTCTGGGGATCAAACCCAGGTTGTCAGGATTGACAGTAAGTACCTTTACCCTTGAGCCATTTCTCTGCCACCAGCAATGAATAGTTTTGAGACAAGATGTGCATCATCCAGGAACTTTCTCGAGAGTGTAGGTTCCTGCTGTCCATACAGTCTTGGGTTTTCCTCCACCCAAGGCTGCTGTCTGGCTCCATTGGGTGTCAGAGAATACATGGGGTGGTGTGGCAGTGGGCTCAGAGGAGGAGGACTGTGGGGCCAGGCTTATGTATAGAGCTTGTGGATCACATGACCACTGAGGAGTACCTGCTGGGGAGGTGGAGAACCTGTCAGCATTTGCAGGAGGACATGAGGATTTGTGGGACCAGTGGTTGTCTGGGCTGTCTTGGATAGGTGGCGATAAGGGCTTGCCTGGCCCAAGGAGCTGGTGTTTGTTTCTGGTCTTTGCTTTCACTTGATCCTGACCGAGTCATTCTTCCTCTGTCTATCTCCCAGTGGTCATGGTCTTCTTTTGTCTTCTTTCTGCTTCTATATTATTTTCTTGTTTTCCTCTATGTTTTAGTTCTCAAGTCTCCATAACCCTCAGCACACCACAAGAGAAGCATTTTGGTGGGAATAGTTTACTCTTGGGTCTCCCAAGTCAGGAAAGGCCTGTGGGAAATGGGTTAATGAATGGACTTCTAAAAGGAATAGCATCCAGCTGGGAAGAATGAGACAGACTGTCAAACTCAGCCCATAATTGCCCATCAAGGGACAAGGAAGCTGGGGTAACCACCCCCAAAGTCATTTCTAGTCTCTTCTGTTCTCATAGCAACAGGATGCTGTCATGCTAAGCAATGAAGGTCAGGAGCTTTCTGCAGGCACTGGCCTCTAAGGAATTGCTAGGGGACAAGGTGGCCCCTGAGTGCTGGATGTGGTGCTTGGCTCCCTCTCCTATGGCATGTCTGTCTGAATGTTGACATGAGAAAGTGTTTTGTTAGATTTATGAAAAACATACCACGTTTCTTAGTCCCAGTGTGAAAATTATGTCAGTTGAATATTTTATTTCCCCAAATTAATTATACACATTAAAAAAATTGTCTGGAGTCTCATAAGTGTGTGTGTGAGTGTGTGTGTGTGTGTGTGTGTGTGTGTGTGTGTGTCTGTCCTCCAATGAAATGCTGATCTTCCAAGTTTGCAAACAGTAAATGCATAATCTTTAAAAAAATATTTATTTTTATTTTATGGGTATGAGTGTTTTGCTTTTCATGTATGTCTGGCTTCCACATACATGCAGAACCTGCAAAGGCCAGAAGAGGGGTCAGATGCTCTGGAACTGGAGTCAGACTTGACTGTGATATGCCATGTGGGTGCTGGGAATGGAGCCCAGGTCCTCTGAAAAGCAGCCAGTGCCCTTAGCCACCGAGCCATCTCTCCAGCCGTGATAGAGGTATAATCTTAAATACTCAGCATATAACTTGATTTGTTTTCTGGAGGTTTGCCCTTATGGCCACAACACTAACTAATTGTCAAGGGTAACGTCAGCTTGCATCAGCTTGTATTTTTTCCTTGTTGGATGTAACCATATTGTCTTGAACCTTAGCAGCTGGGATGATCCTACAAGACCCTCAGGAGATCTAGGTTTGCTCTGGTAGCAGTCTCTTTGCTCCTCAGGTTAAACAAGCAGCAAAAACTAGAAGAGTTGGAACTCTTTAGTGATAGTTTGTCCTGAGACTTTTGTGATGGGTGGTATGTATTATGGCTTCCTGGTGGCACAGCAGCCCAGGTGTCACCTTTGCTCCCAATAAGCTCACTGGGTCTCCACCCTGGCCTTGGGAAGATTTTTTTCCTGTTGCTGTCTTCCCTATCTGGGGTGAATAAACCATTCATTACATCTTGTCAGGAGAAATCTCACGACACGTCGGCAGCCATATTGAATAATCAGACAAAGAGTTGCAAGTCTTTCCCCACGTCATCTGCCCCTCCTAACTTCTCTCTTTATATGGACCACATCGGTCAGGAACTCAATGTTTAGCCTGTCTTGGAACTTTTTGACAAAGTATTTGACAAAAATAACCTAATTTTTTTGGGGGGGGGGATTTATCACCTGCCCTGGGCTGAATAATTTACCACATTATTCTTCTTTTGACATGAGAGCCATACATTAGAATTTCCATTTTACAGTTCAGGGAGACCAGGTCTAGACAGACAGTGCAGCTTTGTCCCCCGGAGTCCCATGCAATGAGGGGTGGGGATGCTATCTGAAGCTACCTTCAGAGCCTCCAGGCCCCCCGGGCTCAGCTCTAATGCACTGCGATGTACCCCACATTGAAGCTGACCACCATTTGGAGGTGCTGACTGGCCTTCATAAGGAAGTGATTTCTGTACATTTCACCTGGAACTGATTCCCAGAAAACCCCAGGCGGTCCACTTTTCACCCCACTGTTGATGAGAAACTGGGGTTTAGAGAATTGGAGCTCTCTTATCTTTGTGTGTCATTCAGAGATGATGGACAACTGACTGAACGATTTGCTTTGCCTGGGAATTTCAGGATTCTGTCTTTTAGCACTGTAACTAATGCAAACCTCATCCTAGTACATACAGATGTATGTGAACACACACATTATCACAGGCATATGCATGTACCACTTTCATGTTTAGCACCCCATTCTGTTCCTTTGTGGCTGACTGGACAGGGCCCCATTAGTGTTTTATATCGTCTGTCCTTGTCTAATTAGGTGTCCATCAACTTCACTTGCCCTGGCAAGGCCAGGTCTGGAGATAAGAGCCCTGCTTGTCTGGTCCTGAATTTTAGCCCAGAGTCTGCAATGAAAGAGATAGTCTGTGGCTGGGATGTTAGGATGAGACCGGAAGTGTGTATGGGTGCAGCTCCAGGCACGGATTAGACATCAGATTCTATTTCAAGGTTCACAGTTTTGAAGGAACTTAAGCTCACCCCATAGTAAGTGCTCTTTTAATTTCCAGATAAACCTGGAGGTTCACTATGTTTACTGTAGCTTCTACATTGACCCAGTGCAGAGTTTACATTCTAACTATGCATTGATAAAACTGAAGGCAGTGTCCTTGCATATAGATGCACGTAGATCTTCTTTCTCAGGTCAAAGCAACCAATACACATTGAGTCCTGACTGCTACAGGCTGCCTGTGAGGTCTTTGAGAGCTTCCAAGGCAAACACATCATGGCTCATGACCTTTAGGTACCCCCAGGCAAGCAGACAGGACTAGGGTCCTGGAAGGGTGATTGAAGTACTGAGGATAGCATCTTCCATGCCAACTGTTGCTGTGGGGGATGATACAGGTGGGTAGAGAGCTGTGTGAGATATGTGCCTGCAATGGGTGTGAGTAATCAGGGAGATTTTTAGAAAGTAGTAGAGGCACATGTGTGCCGGAGGCAGCTGAGAGTTGAGACTGGGTGGTAGGTTAAGATACTTTTTGAGTTACCTGTGGATGTCCTGGGCAGAATGGACTGTTTACATGTAGCAACATACCTACCCACCTTCTTGCAGGACCTGAGCCTGGAGCAAGGATGGAGCTGTTGAGAGCATCAGACTAGAGGGGGCTAGTGTGTATTGGGGTGCTCAACCCTTCTCCCAGCTTGCTATGTGTTCATCATAAACCTCCAACCCATACTCCTTCCACTGTAGCACACAGGACATCATTACTGACTTACTACTATCTTGGGGTGTTGTGTTATTCAAAGATGCTGGTCCTGAAACGACTTCATGAACAACAAGATTCCACACAAGGTGGGAAATCATTGTCCTTTTTCTGTGGACCCTGTTCCCCCACTCATGAAGCAAAAACCTGTCACTATTATGATGGAGAAATATCTAGATGTGTGAGTGACCAAGGAATGGCAAGCAACTGCCATACTGCCTTTTTGCAAGACAGAAATGGCACAAATGACTTGAAGCGATGTTGAGACCTTTTGCATGGCCATATAAATCCTGTCTATGTCTTCCTGCTTCAAGCCCTGTGAGCTACACTGTAGGGCTGAGTATCCCTGGGCAGCAGCTTGAGGGGCAGGAGGGATATAATTGGCTCACACTTCAGACAGGCCACTGGGTAGGCAAGGCTCCTAGCATGAGACCTTTGTGGGTTTTGTGAGTCACAGATGCAGTTCCTGGTGTTCTAACATACTATTCAACCGACAGGCGGGGTGCAGGCTTAAAACATGGGCTCTGTAGACAGTCTCTGGGCTCAGTGGACATTCTAGGAGTATTTGTTTATGCATACACACACACACACACACATACACACACACACACACACACACACATATATATATATAGTTTGGTTTGGTTTGTCTTACAACTTAGAGTCAAATTCTAGTGTTATTCAGTCTGTCCTTTGTCCCTGTGAGGGAACATACTGTCTGGTGTGAGAGATATGTGACTTCTTTTGCGACTTCTTTGAAGGTTCATTTTTGTCTCATTTGGGGAATGGAGCTCTCAAAATACCAAGTCATCTTTTTAAGAGTGGGCTGATGATTAAGGGAGAGCTATTTGCCATATGTTTGCTATTCTACAAACTGTTAAAAAAAAACACTTGGAATACTCAAAATGACCCTCTAGGTATAGTTGCCTTCTTTGTATATATGGGGAAACTGAGGTAGAGGTGGGGTAGCACAGTCAATGGCTTTTAGCTACAGCCAGCACTGTGGGCCAGCTTGTTCTGTATCAGGTGTTTTGGGCCTCTTTACTGCACTTCATCTCTAAGGTTTTGAGTACATAGGGTCTTAACTGCAGGTTAAAGATTTGACTTTGATAACTATAAGTCTGTGGCAAAGTCACACATTTCAATATGCCCTTGGGCCTCTTAGTACTGGTGTGGATCACTCAGATAGGTGGGCTGCCAGCCCTAGCCTTGCTGGGGTTATGGAGAGAATAAGCTCCCTCACCTGGAGCCTGCAGCCATGTGGCCTGTGGTATCTGTGGGACCCTGGGTTCACTTTGCACAACCGGGTACCATGATGCATTTGGGTATCTGTGCATATGGACACCAACTTTTTTTTTTTTCAAGAAGAGACATTGAAGGCTGTCAGAACAACACAGAAGAGATTTAGGGTCATACAGGGACCCTGGATTTCTCTTGCCCTTCTTCCTTAGGTGTCTCCTACACAATCAATGTGGGGAAAGAATCTTCATGTCCCTCCAGGGACTCAGATTCTCAGAGTCAGAATCACATTTGCTATCAGAAAGGACCTGACTACCCAGGCTTGATTCCTGTCCATCAC
Organism: Rhynchomys soricoides; assembly: GCA_019843965.1. Taxonomy (NCBI): domain Eukaryota; kingdom Metazoa; phylum Chordata; class Mammalia; order Rodentia; family Muridae; genus Rhynchomys; species Rhynchomys soricoides. The sequence continues at coordinate 5,491,105 of JADRCH010000106.1, read as the reverse complement.
TGGCTGTGTGACCTTGGCCAGTTACTCCATCTCTCTATGCCCCGATTTCTACTGTAAGTCCGAAGCTACAAGGAATTGCCACAGGACTTGAAGGAACAAACAATGTCTGGCAGAGAACAAATGTTGGTGTTAACTCTAATTAACAATTTGCCCATTACTTTCCTGCACCATCATCATTGTCTTAACTGTTACCATGGTTACCACTTTGGTGATACTAATAGGTCAGATACGAATGGTGACTCAATTTGATTGAACTTAGGTTTTGAGTGAGGAAAGAGACAGAAGAGGTTAGGTGACCTGCTGGAGGATGCATAGCCAGTAAGTGACAGAGCTGGAGTCTATCTGGTCCTGTGATGTTCTGACTTCCTGTCTTCTACCCTTGCTGCTGTCCAGGGTACCACCTCCAGGCACCTAGTCTAAGCCTTGCTCAAAAAGTGATTGTCCAAGCCCTTGTGCTGTTGAGACACACATTTATCATGGGAGGTGATGCCAGCCAGTAGCTTAAATAAACTGGTTTCTCCTGGCGCAGATTTATAGTTGCAGATGCCTCTCACTGCTCATGGCTTTGACTTTTTAATTTAATCTTTCCCAGATTCACTGAGGGCCTTCATTCTGGCAGTTTCCTGCCTGTGTGCCAGGCATCAGGGAGCTAGACCAACTCAAACCACTGGATTTGTGCTGTTTGGAAGGAGAGCCTGGGACCTCTATACTCCTGCCTGCCTTCCTACAGAAGGGCTCTGATGAGCTGGCCCATTCCTCAGTACCCTGGATGGCAGCCTCTCCTGCCAGCTCCTCAGGCTGAGGGAGATTGTCTGGCTTTCCTGGCACATTTGGAAGGCCGTGTTGATATTCTGGGCAGGCATGCAGGGCCTCTGCCATTGTGTGTGGGAAAAGCTGTAAGGAGGAGCAGGAGAGAGGAAGGCCCTGCGCCCCTCTGTGGAAAGTGCCTAGGAGGAAGGGACAAGGCTGACTCTAGGGTTTCCAGGATTGCAATGGAGCCTCCCTCCTATGCTGTCTAACAGCAGGGGGCTCCTGAAGAAGGACTTTGCAGACCTGGGGCAGGGGCAGGGACATAAAGCAGAGATGGTAGGGGTGGGGATATAGCTCTGTCAGTGAAGTGCTTGCTCTGCACGCATGAGGATCTGAGGTTGATACCCAGAACCCAGGTGGGAAAAGCGAACAAACCAAACTGGATGTAGTTGTGTGTACTTGTGACTCTAGTACTGAGACCCTGTCTCAAAAACTTAGAGAGTGACTGAGGAAGATATACAGTGTTGTCATTTAACCTTTACACTATGCACATAGACACACATCCACTCTCACTCCAACACATACTCACAACACATGGCTTCCTTGTGGCAGGAGGAGCTATGGATGGGGATCATCTGTAGAACCTGGTGGATTTGGAGCATGAGGGAGGGAGAGGAGGAAGGAGAAGGGGGAGGATCACCTGGGTGCAGCAAGGATCACTGACTCCTGTGCATCCATCCTTCCTTCTTCACTATCTAGCAGTGGCTCAGCTGCAGGAGGCTGCAGGTCTGGTGTGGCTCACAATGGCCAATACTGAATTCTGTTCCCTGTATGGCCACCAAGGCTGGTGAGTCAGTTAAGCACCATGCTCTCATGTTCTCAGTGGTGATAGAGAGAAGCAATCATAGTGATTTACCTCTCAGTGCTGGAGGGAGAAATTGCTAATGGCAGACAGCAGGGTAAAAACACATGGTATCATTGGCCTGAAAACTGCTTGATCACAGGCCAGGACACACATGGCCTGGATAACTGGGCTGAGTTCTTGGTGTGAAGTGGGTCCATCCTCCCAGATCACAGGCATACAGTGTCTCCAAGGTTTCCAAGGGGTCTGTGGGGCTCATAATGACTCCATCTCCAAAACACAGGGGTAGAGGGGCTCTGGGATTTTACATACCTGGAGTCCTCTGATTGTAGGCTCTGCTCTGTCAGAAGGCCAGACTCTTGTGTGTGCCTTGTTTCCCTTGCCTGCCATGTCTCATGTGGAGCTCCTGATCCCTCCTCGACACTAGCTTGGGCATCTTCCTTCAGACATCCCCTTTAATAATATACTCTCTTCTACACTCCAAGTGCATGCTTTGTCCTGCCTTCCTTACAGTGGGTACCCTTGTCTTGTCTGTAGTCAGTCACCGGACAGCCATTTATTATGGACTTGGTATAAGCTAGTTGCTGTAGGTGTAGCTTTGACCTAGACGGATAAGCTACCTGTAATGCATGTGCTAACAGGCACATTCGACAGTACTTGCCTAAACAGGTGAATATACTCAAGAGATAATTTGGTAAAGTCTGTGGAAGAAAGAGGCATGATACTGAGGAGCCATGGAACAGGGACATAATCTCTATGAGGGTGTATTGGGAGTGTCCTGGAGGAAGAGGCAGTTAGGCTGGATCTTGAAGAATGAGAAGAGATCTTGCAAAAAGCTCCAAGGATGGCATTCTAAGAAGCAGGGCTAGCAAGCAAGTGCTGGGGTGCACAAGTGGGAGGGTGGCTCAGGATAAAGACCCAGGAAAAAGACTACTGTGATTGGCACGTATGGAACTAGGGAACGGTGCCATGATACTAGGTTTCCTGAACCTCACAGACCATGGTAAGGAGTTTGTTTTCATTTCCTAAGTGTGCTGGAAAACATAGAAGTGACATGAATTGATTAAGCTCACTGAGGATCACTTAGGATGCTTTTTGGAAAATGGAGCGATGAAGGGGATTGGAAAAGTGGTTCCAGGATTGACATTCTGTCCTGACCTTGTGTGTGTGTGCGCGCACACACACACACACACACACGTACACACTTGTGAGTATGTGCATGCATCTGTGCGAGTATGAGGCTTCCTGTTGACTTCTAGGAATATGATTTTCTAATATTTTTTGAATGTGGATGGATCTTATGAATGAACACATACATAAGAGAGTAGGGGGCAGACACTGCCCAGGGAATGTGAACATTTTACTGAAGATTTTTACTGAAGATGTGCAAGTGAAGTCAGTTTCTTGGTGTTTAGGACCCTCCTGTCCTGATAGCTGAAGATGGGCCTGCATATTTTATGAGCTGGAGCAGGTCCAGGGATTCAGACTTCATAAGCACAAAGTACAAACAGATGGGACACCATCTCTCTTCTTGATACGGTGCCTTACTTGACATTTAAAATAGTTTATTTATTTGCTTCATTTGTCTCTATGTGTGGTTTGAATGCCTGTGTGTATGTGTGGAGGTCCTTATAAGATTGCTTTCTACCTTATTCGCTCAGGTAGGGTTTCTCACTTGAGTCCAGGGTTCATTCATAGGGCTGGTTTGGTTAGCAAGCTTGCTCTCAGGATCCCATCTCTGCCCTTTGTGTGTTGGAATTACACGAAGCCCCAACACCTGCCTCACATTTACCTGGGTCCCGGGAATACAAACTGGTCCTTCCGATCACACATCAGACACTTTACCCACCGAGCCATCTTCCTCATTTCCAGTATCTAATTTTTGGATGAAGCATACGTGCTCATCCTTAAGAGGATAAAACACAAGGATAAACCTCTCATTTCAACTCTGTGGGCCAACAATAAATACTATTAGCACTTGATGCATGGAACCCTGTTATTTTCCCCATGTATGTTGTGCTCATAATGTGGGCTTCATATTTTGTAAACTGCTCTCTACCCACAACACCATCAATGAGTAATAAACATTCATTGTATCAGTCAGGCTGGGCTTGTTGAAATATCAGTACCAGAACACCACCAGCTCTCTGTGGCTTTAGATACCAAAGGTCTATTTCTCATCAGTCTCCTGTGAATTCCCATGGACTGGTGCCACAGTAAGAGGCCTCTGTGCTTGACAACCCATGGGAACAACGCTTACTGTCCGCAGTATTCCTGTTTCTTATAGCAGAGAGACAGGCATGAGATCACTTTCATCATACATTATTGGCCAGAGAGTGTCACATGGTACCATTCAAACATGTTTGGACCCGAGTGCCTGATCTCATCGTATGCTAGGGAAACTGAAAGTCAAAAATGTTTGCTGGGCAGAGCTAATGGTACATCCTAATCTTGTTCCTCCTTTATGCAGTCAGTATTATGAAATACTATGTGCACATAGAAAATGCACATCTCAGTAGGACACTGCTTTCTCATTTGCCTGCCTGAGGCTGGCTACTGCTGTGTCTGAGACTCTCCTGAGTCCCAGCTGTCCCCAGTGATGATCTAATGGAAACTCACCCCTTAGACTGATTTTGCTTCTTCCTTCTTGCCTCCTGCCCAGAGCTCTGTTATCCATAAGGGTAAGTGTCCCTCCATGTGTCCTCATCTTGCTCTGCTTTTGAGGAAACCTGGGAAAGATGATTGAAAAATCTCTACAGTGAGAACTGTGACTGAAGTGTCCATTACCAGTCAGGTATTTCCTGTCCCGTCAGCTGCCAGGGGCAAGGCATGGGATTTGAATGAGGCTGGAGTCTCACCTCCCATGTAGCTTTAGGACTTGGTTTCCTTTTTGTCTCTTTCTTTTGTTGGTGGAAGAACCAGATCCCTTCATTATATCCAATGTCTGCCAGCTGATTGGCCCCACTCCTGATGTCTCCTGATACCCTGAGCCCAGTGTTCTGACATTTTCCTAGGCTGCTTCTTCCTGCTTTTCTAGTATCCTGTAACTGTTTTTTTCCCATGCTCCTTTTGTTTTGTTTTAGTGTATTCCCAACAAACCATCAGCCTTAAAAGCATAGGTTTTTGAACACTTTCAGGCCTTTTCTTTGCAGATAGGGTCTCTTTGTGTAGCCACGGCTAGCCTTGAACTTGCAGTTTTCCTGCTTCAGCCCCAGCATGCTGGGATTACAGGCATGTGTGCCACCATGCCCTGAGCACCTTTAGTTCTTGAGGTTGTGACGCTGTTTTCATCTTTGTACTTGTGGGTGTTGCGTGTGTGCGTAATCTCCAAATATCTAGAGTCAAAACATTTTTTCCTTGACATTTCAAAATATGTCTGCTTGTCTTCTGGTAGTCAGCCTTGCTAATTAGCTCAACGCTTAAAGCGTCTGATCCTTTATAGTTTCGTTTTGTCTACACACCATGTCTCTGATTATGCACACACACACACACACACACACACACACACACACACACACACACAGCGAATACTCCTGGGAGACTTTAGAATCCCCCACCCCCATGTGTATGTGTGCATGCAACATGCAGCGCTGCTGGTGTGCCTGTGTGTGCACACATATATGTGTACATATGAAGGCCAGAAGAGGGTGTAAGGTGCCTTCCTCTATCCCACTTCTCCATATTCACAACACATACACACAACAGTGGTGTTACAGGTGTGTGAAGCTCTGCCTGGATTGTGTGTGCACTGAAGATTTAATCCAGGTTCTCATGCTCACACTCTTCCTCACCAAGCCATCGCCTCAATGCCAGGATGGTTCTTTATGGCACTTTTCTCTTACCCATTGTGGTATTTAATCTAGTTTATTTGATCTCCTTGCTTAAGTTCTGTGAAATGTACGGTCCATGTTTTCATGATTATTATCCTTTCTTTGATCCATTACCTATCAGCTCTCTGTTGGTGGGTGTTTACTTCATGAACTGGTTCTCCGTATGCCTCTTTAACTCTGCCTTTTATTCACAGGATTTGTTTGGCTTTATTCTGAGAGCTTTTCTTAATGTTTTCTTCTCTCTTTCATATAGATTCTTCCCCCCCCTTTGTCTTAATTTCCATAAACTTATTTCTTTTTGTTCTTTGCTAAAAAAAAAAAAAAAAGCAACCCAGATTTCTCAACACGTATTTTAGAGTTAAAAAAGAAAAACCTCAAAAATGTCTTTCTTTTATGGAGTCCTCTGGTTTGTGTACATGCTTCTTTGCATGTAGGATAACTTTTGGAAGTTGGCTCTTCTCTTCCACCCTTACATGGGATCTACAAAGTCAAATTCAGATACCGGGTGTTCATGACCATTGTGCAGGCCTATATTTTAGTGTTTTGATGGTTGTCTGAATTAGTTGTGAAGTGACAAATATTAATGATTTTATTCGCTTAGAAAATAAATGAATGTCCACCATAACTGTAGGCTAGGCCATCAATACACGTTCCTAGCTTTTCATGTTTCACCATTCGTGTCGTGTGCATCCAAATAAAGGTGGTTTGCTCGTGTGCATTTTGTTTTGTATGATTATATTGTTATGCCTTTTATTTCTATTATAATTTTGTGGAGGACCTTTGCCAGACACCCCAAGCATCACAGATGTAATAAATTATAGTAATAAATGTGTCCACAGGGCATTAAAATTTCCAGTAATCTATTCTTGCTCTGTGTGCGTTGTCCTTTTTGATGTCCTAGAAGATGGAAAGGAGGAATGTCTAAAAAGTCTTGTCTGCTTCTGCATTCTCCCTTACCCTAGAGTCAGTTCTATGGGCTTACTTCTTCTAGCATTGGTTTTTCTCCCACAGGGGTTGGATGAGTTCACCTGTTTCATCCTAGGAAGCTAGGGCGGGGGCAGGGGTGCAGACAGTCGATTGGTTTTGTGTGGCATGGGTAGGTCAGTTGATTGGCAGGTTGCACTTTCACATTGTGGGACTGGTGTTAGAAGTTGTACTGTGTTAAGCTGGGGAGGAACATTTTGGGGGAGGGATGATCTTCTCCACTCTTAAGCTTAGGAATCATCTCGAAACATTATCTAGTGTCCTTTGGAGCTCATATGTCTCCTTTCAACCTAAGAAGTGGATTTTCTGGTCTTGGAGAAGTAGCTCTGGGAGGCCAGCACTTAGTCGTGGTGGTCTCTATAGAAGATGATCTGAATGGCCCTTCCTCCTGCCTCTATGGTGGAAGTCTCCCTCTTCTCCTTCCAGCCCTGTCATCCCTTCTCTGTGTGTCCTGGGTCTGGTGACCCGTGCTTCCCCACCTGCTGTCTGTGTTTTACAAGCTCCCAGTGGTATTATGACACTGTCTTATTGTGCTTATTTACTGTAATATCAATGGGCTTGTGGAGGAGTGGGGAGGTGACCACATGTCTTCAGCTAGACCTCATAAACCATTCATTGGAATCAGGATTTAAAACCTCTGATTTATGTTGGCAATGCCTGGTCGCCTGATGCTCGTGCCTCTCTTCATTTCCTCATCCCTGCCTCCCTCCCTCCCTCCCTCCATCCCCCTCCCCTCCCTCCCTCCCTCCTTCCCTCCTTCCTATCTTCCTCCCTCCCCCTCCCTCCTTCCCTCCCTCCCTCCCCCCCTTGCTCTTGCCCTCCATTCCTCCTCCCTCCCTCCTTCCCTTTCTTTCTTCCTTCTCCTCATTTTAATCCCTTGATTATTACTTCGAGTTTCATCACTAGAAGTGGAATAAAGTTAGATGTGATGATAAAGAGAACATTTTATATCCGCACCATAGCATTGGCTGGCTGGTGGGTTTGAGCCAATTCCTTCGAATCCCTGGGCAACTCATTATTAGCTGGGGATGATAATATTCTTTCATCAGAGGGTTGGGTGCATGGATTAAAATCAATAAAGGGAACACACATTCCCATGCCATTTGACCTTATATATGCTTTCTGTTCATAATAGCAGGTATTATTGTTATTATACATTATGTAAGCCTCATGGCAGGGAGGGATTATTACCTCTATTGTATGCATGAGAAAGACAGATTTAGAAAATGTGTTGTTTTCTCATTCCTTTCTTCCAACTCCCCAGCCATGAGCAGCAAGCCAAGAGAAGGAGCTGTTCTTGAATCGGAAGAGGTATTTTTTTGTTAAGTACAATGGTGGTCTGGATAGAATCTAAGACTGCCAGATAACCTGGAACCTCAGATGGTACCATCTCCTCATACACACAGGTGCATGTATGTGTACATGTGTGTATGTCTATGTATACATATGTATGTGAGCATATATATTATGTACCTGAAGTTGAAGTCATTTGATGCCACTGTCGGGAATGCCAATATTGAAGCTGGGTAATCCCAACACTGTGATATAATAAAAGAATCCTTGAAGTATGATTTATTTAATCCTGAATTTTTTTATTTAATTATTTTTTTCTGACCATGAGCAACAGATACTTTGGAAAGCAGAACTTTAGGCATTGGGCTTTTGTGACATAGGTTCCAGACTTTATTATTCAGAGCTGACTAATTTGAAAAGAAAGATGTTTTACATGTCCTTCTGCCCCACTGACACCAATCTATATGTGCAGACCAGGGGAGAGGGGCCTAGTGGGTATGCCCGTGGAGTGAGTTAGGCAGAGTGAGTGTCTGGTTTGAACACACTGCTTGTCAAACTCTGTTGGGGTAATCCTTCTGGGGTAGTATGCCATTAAGTTAAAGAGCCAAAGTAGGAATTTAACTCAACACTGTCAGCTCTCAGATTGTATTTCTGACTTGTGTAGAAGCTGGTGCTCCTAACACAATATAGAATAGCCACACAGAAGAGCTGAGCAAATACTCAGAGAGTTGGCTGTGCTGGAGTGAAGGGCTATGATTCTGGATTGGAACAGTTTGGATGAGGGGCTCTCAAGAGTGTATGGTAAGGTGAGCTCTCTACTGTCTTGATGCAGACCAAGCCGCTCTGTCTCATGAAGCAAAAGGACCCCAGGCAACCCTGAACAAGAATCTGAGCAGTGTTGTGTCCTTGTATATTGGTTTTCCAATGCCCTTCTTGAGCATGACATAATACCTCTAATTGCTGGGTCAGGAAAACGGCTGCCTTGGTCAGAGCACCTTTGAAAGTCTCCATCCTTGGAAATCCATCTAGAGCCAAATTGTACCATAGGGCACGAAATCATCTTTGTCGCATGTATTTTGAGATCTTTGCTCAGTGGGATATAGTATTTTAAATCCCATTTGAAATACTATTGAAAAAAAGCATTTTCCAAGTTGACCCTTGATCATGATGCAGCTCAAGTGAGCTAAGCTTCATTTTGTGTCCCTACTAAGACCCTTCCCTGTGCTGGGGCCAGGGTCCCATGGGCCATGTACTCTTGAGTTAGAACTTCGTTCATTTCAAAGATTGATCATCTCTCTAAAGATAAAGGTTTGTCCTGTCTTTAATTTAGGAAGATATCAGGTGGCTCCAAGGACCCAACAAAGGAACTTCACGATGACAAATAGTCTGCTGTGAGCCAACCAGGACCCACTGGGATATACAAGGTCTGTGTTGGTTAAGAGATAAAGATAACGAAGCAACACAGATGACTTTAAAAGATCTAGAAAAGTGAAAGAAGCCAACTCCAAAGTATCATTATGTCTGATTCCATGACATCATGCAGGAAGCCAAAATCATAGGGATGGAAATTGCCAGGGACGAGAGGGAAGAAGTGGAGTCCATTAATAAAAGAGTATAGGGAATTTGGAAGAGTGCTAGAAATATTCTATATCTAGATAGCAGTGACTATCAGTTGACTCCATACCTCAGTCAAGATGCTTAGAACTAACTGTATGCCTGAGGAGAGTGCATTTGTCTGTATTCATTAAACCTGAAATACAGCAAAAAATAAAACCAGTGATATTCATAAATGGAGTATCTTCTGTGCCCAGTGCTGATGGCATTTACTTCAGTTTTCTACTGGGATAGCCATTCTTTCTGCTTAGAACAGTAGGATTAGTGAGCTCTAAGTTTGCAGGGGTTTTATTGAATTCTTTTGTATAGATGTGACAAGCCAGAGCCATAGTCCTTATTCACTAATTTAAAGTGTTTCCAGGCATTTCTGAATCCTCAAAGGAGGATTATGTTCAGAATAGTTTAAGGTTGAATGTGCTTTATTAATTTTGGGGTCTTTTGGAAATTAGTAATTCACGCTTGGTGGCATGGATAACTAGTTATTACTGCAAATTATTCATCAGGCCATAAAACATAGTCCCCTCTAGTCAAAGATTTTGCTTTGGCTCCTGATGTTTAAGACATTTTTGAAATAATTCAGCAAGGTACAGTCTTTAGCATGAAACAGTGGCTTTGATATACAGCTAAGCACCTCTTTTGTAAAATATGATGGGTCTAGGGAGGTCTAGGGGTTTACAACTGCAACACATTTTACAGTGCAGGATATAGGTAACTTGGGTTGGGATATGCTAGCTTCTTGTTTTAGATGAGTTGGGTCAGGAAACATGGCTGGTTGTATTTGCATTTGGCCTTGTGTTTGCCCAAGGTATCCATTACAACCCAGTGTCTGTCCTTTGTGTGGAGTCTAGCAGGAGAAATATATCTAATAGTGACTTTGAAGGACTAGCAGAGGGGGAAGCATTTGAAGGGAGCCTGAGGCTACAGAGAAGGCTCTTCCCTTGGTCTGGTCTCTTTGTTCTTTCTTAGGGCTTTTGGGTAAATCCTGACATGTAGGCTCTTCATCCAACTGACACCCCAAATTCCAGAGCAGTCTCTTCTCCTGGAGACCTCTTTCCCCTCTCACATAGATAACAGAAAACCCTCCCCCAAACTGCTATAGCTTCTATTGAGTATCTATCAGCTAAGGTTCCCAGTTGCTTGTGCCTTCGGTACATTGTTTAGTCTTAGATTATAAACTCAGGAGGCACAGCAAGGTACTGATGCTCAGTTACATGTGCATGGATATGCCTCAGTGAGAGATTGCCAGTGTATGTGCCGAGTATTGATTCTAACACACATGGGGAAGGCAGTCTTTGCCATTGCCAGCCAAACAGAACTAACTGAATCCTGTGTATTGGTATGAAAGCCAGATGCAGAGTAGAGAAAACCTGGACCAGCATAGGAGGCTTGTGAAGGGAGGAGGTTCTTGAACTGGCTCAGTGGATGGTGGCAACGCAATGGCTGTGCTTCCAGGCCCCCTACCTATATTGAAAGAGCTCTGGAAGCTGTGTACTTCTTCCCTAGAGCCTAATTAATAACATCAGCTACCCTGCGAGTCCAATTGGAGGCTGAAGGGAAACTTTACATAATTGTCACTATGGGGAAATATTAAGGTGGATAAAATAAGCTTTGTATTAGCTTCAAAATACCTTATGTTATCTTGTTAAGTTATTAAAGTTAATTTACTTCTGTTATAAAAGTAAACACCAGTTGCTTGTCTAAGAGGAAGATACAGAAAAGGAGAAAGAAGAGATTCACATAGTCCTGTTACCAGGAGCAGCCATACTTACTGTTTTGATTTCCTTCCAAAAATTTTGCTGTTTTCCCTCTTTAACACTACAGAATATGTGCATATATTCCATATACTTATCTATTTGTCTGGTTTTTAATTATAGAAATAATAACTGCATTCATTAGGATTAATATAATACTGAGAGTGAATGACGTCACAAGCATTGGCAGTGTTTTAAAGACACTGGGACCATATGCACGCATGCCTGGTGAGTATGTGCCATTTATACCCACTTTAAAAGAATAGTCTGGCAGTTTCTTGGAGAAGTTAAATATCAGTGTGCCAGAGTGCTAGGCTATGGTACTCTCAGGGAGCTTTCCATTACAAAGCAGCACCTGCGTCCATTGCGAGACTTGGGCTTTCATCTGCTGAGAAGTGGATAAGCCAGGGTGATACGTACCCACCACCTGGCCCAGGGCTGCTCCATGCAACAATCTGGCAAGCCTCATGACTCACCATGGGCTAAGAATTTCCTGCAAATGAATCTTTCAGAAATGTCCAAACTGATTACAGAAAGTAAATAATCCCAGTGCAGGAGGGTGGACTGGAAGCTGACTGCAGGTTGAATACAAGTGTAGTGCCTTTTGGGATGAAGGAAGTGTTAAGAGACTGTAATGTGGTGGTGGTGTTGGCTGGGCTCTCTTCTAGCCTAATGGTCACCCAGGTCCTCACTTAAAATAGATGATATATAGGGTATAATTTAATAAAGTTACCAAAATAAGTATTCATATAATACTAGTCTTTATTTATTTATTTATTTTTGTTTTCATTTCATTTCTTGAAACTAATAAGAGGTAGTTGATTCTCGAGGCATTTTGACTTAGGTTACCCCAAATTCTAGTGTGGAAGCAATTTCATGAGGTTTTATAGCTTTACAGAACAAAGAAAGTCACAAATAAAGGCAAGTTTAACCTTCATCAGAGAGGCAGTTTCAGAACAAGATGGAGACATCTTTTCTATAGGCCCAAGATGCTATCTGATGACAGTTTTTGGGTTGTTGGAAGCTAGTGGTCTGCTAAGTTAGTAGATTCCCAATTTTTAAAAATCTATTAGTCATAGGATGTTAGTTTTAACACAGAGATAGGCAAGGAATGGCTGTTCTGGAGGACTAGAACTAGCTTAAGCTGAGCTGATTACCCTTTGGACTTGCAACATTCCTATCTCTCCACAGTAGTACAGCTCTAGTCAGTCAGTCAGACAGTCAGTCAGTCTCTGAAGATTCAACTTATTTTCGGTTTATAAAGACTAACTCTTACTTACTTATTGACAATTTCATACTTGTCTATAATTTATCTTGCTCATGACCACCACTAACTGCTCCCACACATCCCCCCAATATGTTCCCCTCCCTTCTTCGAGACCTCTCCATTTTTTATCATAACCGAGTCCAATGAATGCTGCCTGTTGGAATTTGACTGATCTTATTGGCTTGATCTCATGCAGGTAATCACAGAGGTAGTGAGTTCAAGCACACCATGGCTATGTCATGTCCAGAAGGCAGCATTTCACAGCACCCTGTCCTACCTCCCTGATCTCACAGGCTTTCATGCCTTCTTCTGAGGCATTACCAGGGCCTTGGGGGTGCTGCTATTGATGTCCTATGTAAGCCTGAGCACTCAACCATTACTTATTCTTAGCACTTTGAGCAGTTATGGGTCTTTGCATTAACTTTTTTCTAAGATAGAAAGAAACTTCTATGGCCAGAGTTGATGGTACCACTGATCCATGTGAGTAAACACTTGGATGTTCTGTATATTTGGCAAAATAACTGTAGTGGGTTCTCTCCTCTCCAGTGCTATCTGAGTTATGGACTTTGGCCAGGTACAGTACCAGGTATGAACTGTGGAGAAATAGTATTCTTAATCCAAAATGGATAGTACCAAATAATAACAACAACAAACTTGATAATGAATAAAAAGGGAAACTCTTGTTCTAATCAGGGTGTTAAACAAGGCATGGTGTGCTGGCCATTTCTGTTCAGGGTCTTGGAGATGTCAGGGTGGGTCATAGCTGGAACTTAATTTATAGTCAGTGTCAATGTGTGAGCTCAAGTCTATGTACAGAATCACAGCATGGGAAAAGTATCTGTGTACTGTGCCTTAGTATGGGGGTCACATCACTATGAATAATCTTTTACCGTTAAGTGGAAAAACAAGTGTTAGTTTTGGGTTTTAGTTAGGGCTAACCATGAAAATTGTAATATATAATTTAAATATTTTAAAAATGCAACATGAAAAATAAATTTTTTTCTCTACTCAGCAAGAGAAGGAAAGCAAAAATGAAAAATGCATGATAGGGAACATAAAATAAGATGAATAAATCAAATCTATGATATCAGCGATTACAGGACTAGAGGGTTAATCTCACTGATTAAGACACAGGTACTTTTGGATTGGCTTACAAAAAGATCCAGCCAATCTTCTCATTGATTTTCTGAGAAGCACATGCATGCAAGAATAGAACAGGGTTGAAAATAAAGGTCTAAAAGTGGCATTCCAGGAAAACAACTACAATAATTCAATACAATAAGTCTAACAGTTTCTATAACAGACGGAGGTAAAGTCGAGGCAAAGAAGAAAAGCAATGGTTTTATTCTGGAAATGCCTCAATTGTATGGCGTTCCAAGAAGATATAATAGTCATAAGAAAATACAACCAAACTACATAGAGGCATAACTGCAAGAATTACAGTAATAAATCGACAATCTATCATTTTAGGTAGAGATTTCAATATACCCTTCTTGGAAACCTATCAAGCAGGCAAAGTAGAACAAAAAGCCTTGGATGAGCTGGCAAGATGTCTCTGGATAAGGACCCTTGTCTCCAAATATAATGACTTCAGTTTGATCTCCCAATTGTCTCTGTCCTCTACATGTTTACTATGGCGTGTACCTCAGCCCTCATGCGAAGTAAATAAATAGATATTAAAGAAGCATTCAGTAACATGGTCAACAGTTTTATACACAGCTAATTATTTTTGAGAACACATGGGGAAATTTTTTAGAAGAAGGATTGTTTATTTGTGAGGCTAGAAAGTCAGCCTCTGATTTCTAACAATTGATCCCATTCAGACTATATTCTTTAACTCAAATGAAATGAGAACCATTAGCCAGGCATGGTGGTGATCTTCTGGAATTCTAGCCCTTAAGAGGGAGGAGAATCAGGAGTTCAAGGTCATTGTGCTGGTTTGTCAGCTGAACAAAAGCTAGGGTCATCTGCAAAGAGAACCTCAATTGAGAAAATGTTTTCATCAGATTGGCCCATGGGCAAATCTGTGGAGCTGTTCTTGATTAATGATTGATATGGAGGGGCCCAGCCCATAGTGGGCAGATCTTCTGGAAGAAGTAAGAAAGCAGGCTGAGAAAGTAAAGAGGAGCAAGCCAGTAAGCAGCACCCTGCCATTGCCTCTGTTTCAGTTCCTGCCTCCAGCTCCTGCTTTGAATTCCTGCCCTGACTTCCTTTCATGTTATCTGAAGATGAAAAAAACCATTTTCATTCCAAGAAAATGGATTTTTAGAAGCATTCTCTTATTATATTTTAGGAAGTAAGAATAGTCATGGTTTCTCACACTATAGAGATGCTTTTGGGTTAGGTAATAAAATAAATATACAGAAGATTTTATGGGTCTAAAGGAAAGCACAACATCTTATTTGCACATGATATACCTTAGGGGAAAAAATCATCAGGCCAATTTTTAGCACCAGTAAGTTCAACAAGTATGCCAAATAGTATAGACATACGGAAATCAGCAGATTTCCCTCTGTGATGTCTATAGGGTTTAACTTAACCAAAAATTACATGATGTTGACCTAAAGAAATACTGAACACCTTAAGGGAAGGTCTATAGAAGTGGAGAGTTATAGATAGGAAAAAAGTCAATAATGTAATGGTATCATTCATCTAAAAATTAATGTACAATTTTACTACAGGTACATTAACATCAGAAGTGTTCGTAATGGTATCGGTCAAGAAGATCCTAACAATTGTATACAAGAAAGATGCCCACTGACAACTACTTAAGTAAAGAAATAGTACAGATAAAAGCTGGAGATTTACTGTACTACTCCCAGCACGGGTGTGATATTCTAAGAATTGGCGGGAGGCAGGCAGAACAACAGGATTACAATTCAGTGTGATTGGCTCCAGGTTAGCTGCAAAGGAGTGTGTGTACGTGTGTGTGTGTGTGTGTGTGTGTGTGTGTGTGTGTGTGTGTGCGTGAGAGAGAGAGAGACAGACATAGAGAGTCTGAGAGACACAGAGAGGAAGGGACAAGCAGAGAAGGGAAGGAGAGAGAAAAGAGATAGAAGGTAGAGGTTATAGGCAGAGAACATGACAGAGGGTGAGGGATGAAGGAAGGGGGGGTGGAGAGAGATTGAGAGAGTACAGATGTTGGCTGTGCCTAGGAAAGGACTCTTAATTTTTAAGGGCAGTCTGTGTTCAGATGTACAAAATTGACACCTTGTGAGAAATGAGCCCAGAATGGAACTGCAGAATGCTCTGCTATGGTGGAAGTAAGATGTGGGGGAAGTGGTGTGGTGTGTGTATTTATGAGTCTGGTGCTAGCAGCAGGATGGCGGGAGAGCAGCCAGCCAGAAGAGCAGCTTTCCTTAGATCCCTTGCAAGTGGAGTTTGTCTCCTGGCGGTTGGCTCTGCCTTTTCCCTGCCACTCAAACTTTATTGGGAAATGGATTCTCTTGCCAGAAGAGTGTGATTAATACTGCAACTGGCTGTGGGCTTAACAACAGATTGATGGTTATATTTTTAAAGGGGCTGCCTGCTCATGGTTTACACTGCTGTGGTCTGCAGCGTTTATCATTCCTAAGTGGAAAAGGTTTGTTTGAGTTAGATTTTTGTGCCATTCCACATGGCGTTTGTTGTTTGCCAGCTCTGCCTGCCACCTTGCATTTGTTATTTGATTTAAGGCAGTGAGTGAGTGTGAAAACAGGAACCCCTGTTCCAAATTTGTGTGTTTCGCAGTGCCTGCAGGCAATACAGCAAACACTGCTGGATGCAGTAATCTGACTACTGAAGACAGGAAAGAAGCAGCAGCTTGTCCTAGCATCAAGGCCTAGTCTGAGCAGGTCACCAACATCTAGGCCCGATAACACATCATTATAGATCTTGAGACTCATTCACTTCAGACTTCAGAGAGGGTCAGTGTCAAGGAGACTGGCCATGTTCCTAAGACAGTGTTGCCCAAACCAGATGCTGATTCCTAATTCCTAGCAACAAATAGAATAGGTGGGAAGATGAAAATTATGGTTTATTCCCTCAGTTGTTCAACGAAGATTTATTGACCTTTTACTGTGTGCTAGACACTGCTTAGTGCAGTAGACAGTCTCGGCTATTGTGAGGTTTATAGACAAGTTAGAAACAGATATTAAATAATTACACACACACACACACACACACACACACACACACACACACACACACGATCATGGTGGTCTGGAGAGCCTGGAAGAAGAGCATGCTGGGAGCATTCAGTGAGAGAGGGTGTTCCTGAAGAGTTGATACCTTATCTGAGGTAAGAACGTGAGGTAGACATTCCCTAGGTCAAATGGTGGGGGCTGTGATGGGGAGATGGGCACAGCAGAGTCCCACTGCTTGGCATGCTGCCACCTTTATCGGTTGCTTAATTACAAACCCGAGAGGAGATGAAACTAGTCAGTGGCTAGCGTGAACTCAACAGAAAGGTTGCTGGGTATCCTTGTCATCCCTCCACTCTGTAGAGGTTCAGGGATGATGGGGTACAGTAGCTGGACCAGTGTGTTTTAGATTCCATGTAGGGGGTTGGTCTGGACTCCTCTGACACTGGACTTTTAGTTTCTTCCTGTGCTTTAGACCTTCTCAAGTTGAGGTCATAGCTTCAGTAAAGAGCTCTTAGTTTTTGTGGTGGTAGTGATAGCTGAAGCAGGTGTCTCGGGCAGTGCCTGGTAGGTATTTTCATCCATACATCCAGACTCTTGGTCATCTCTCAGTTCTTCGTACTGACAGTGGTGTGTGTGTGTGTGTGTGTGTGTGTGTGTGTGTTTGATTTGGCTATTTCTGCTTCAGTTCACCTTTACATGTCATTACTTGAGCTTTGCAGCCTATCTGTAGTTAGTAACTAGGTTATGTAAGACCTGCCTCACTGTCGTTGCAAAGACTGGAGCCACAGGTGCACACGAAGCCTTGGGCATGGCCTTAGCTAAAGTGTATTTTGTTATGATAAGCACTGGGCTTGCCTTGATCTTATACTTCACCACCAGAGCATGTGTATTCACCAAGTCTTGCTGAATTTCACTATGAACTGAGTAGGGTCATAGTCTAAAGAGTGTCAAGGGCCAGGGCGGTCCAGCTGTCACAGTCGTATCTTGCATCCTGAACCTTCTCCTTTAGCTGTGTAGATCCAGCCTGTGCTTTCCATGTTGGAGTGGGCACAATACCATCTGCTGTTCAAGACTCTGCTCTGGAGACACTCTGAGGGATCAGTCTCACTGGGAGGCTGCCTGGAAGTTTAGCTGAGATGTAAAGGACTTGAGTGAAGACCAAAGCTCAGGGAGAAGAAGAGGCATGAAATGAAGCTTGTGCAGCAGCCTTGATTTTGGGTGAGGAGTTGAATGTAGTACCAGGACACAGTAAAGGCAGGAAAATACTGGATAATGGTAGCTGATGCTGTAAATTTCTAGCTCTTTGTTTCTGACTTTAGGTACCACTGGAATTCTGTCCTTCAGAATATGCCCTTTTTGGTCTTTTTTTTTTTTTTTTTTTTTTGAGATTTTTTTTCACTTTGGAAAATTGATAATATTCATAAGAATTTTTCTTATGCAATCAAGGGCCACATGCTCATAATAGGAGGTTAGCTTCATATTACATAAAAATCAAAAGCACAGTCATTAGTGTTAACCTCTTCCGAGAGACTTTGGCTTGCCTTTAAAATAAAGATAAAAAGATCAAATTCTATTAAACATAAAAATATCCTACTAATCAACGCTACCAAATATGACCATTTTATTTTTGTCTCATAGAATCTGAATCATAGAATTTAATGCTAGCCTCTAGGAATCTTAACACTGAACTCTGAGGATTAAGAAGTAGAAAGGCAAAAGGAGGCGGGGGGCATAGAGGTAAAAGATGGTGCGTGCTGACCCAGTAGTCGGAGGGTTCGGTTATATGTGGCCATGGTTCGCTTGTCAGTGAAATGGAAAAAAACCCATTACTCTCATCTCCTGATGATAGGTCAAGAAATAAGTTTGCAACAGGAGATCGGAGATCTACAATAGAGGGCCGAGGAGAGGGCTCAGCGGCTGAGGAACCTCCTGTGGATGTATGAGGACCCGGGATCCCTAGATCTGTAAAAACTGGACCCAACAGTGCTTGTCTGTAGTGGGCAGTTCTCAGGTAGGGGAGGGAGAGTCCCCAGAAGAGTGTGTCCCAGCTAACCTGTCCTACTAAACCAGTCTCAAACAAGATGGGAGGGTAAGACCAAGAGCTGAGTTGTCCTCCGACTTCCACATGTGTGCTACGGCATGAAAGTATCCACATGCACATGTTAGCACATGTACACAGTATACACACACACACAAAGATAAAAGACATCCATGGTATACACATAAATTTTGAATAAATTAGGTTTTATTAAACCTCTGATTAGAGGCTCTTTAACTCTGTAAAACAGTCTCTGGAATTCTGGGGAATGAAAAAGAGGTTTCAACCCCTTCTTTGAGACCTGGCAACTGGCATTTCTTGTTTTGAAAGCAAACACAAAGACCCTATTGACATTTTATGTAAAGGCTTACAGAATACTGATTGTGTTCACACCTGTTCTGTTAGCAGTTTAGTCTCTGCATATTTATTTTTCTACACTCTGCAATGCGCTCTCCATTTCAGATCTTGGTTATTAGTTCTTCCCTTGGTCCACACAGATTTAGCTTATGATGTGACTGTTGGTTTAATCAAAAGAATGGACCAAGTAGGGGGTATTTGTTCTCTGCTCACTTCTAATTGAAGGACTTCATGTTAACTAAGAATGATGCCCAGTTGGACAACGCATTTCACTTGAGAAGTTGCTAGAGTGTCTCATGCAGGAACCAGCTCCATTTTGGAGATGCAGCAGCCTGTGCGGTAGAAGCTGATGAAAGCTTATCAGAGCATAGCCTGCTTGCATAATGAATCGCAGTAGGAACTGTGACCCACCACGCTGCTTTGGCAGTGTATGCTGCCTGCAGCCTTCTGCTGAGCTTCAGACTTCTAGGTCTGGGTCTCTGCTGGAGAGAAATCTTTAGATAGATGAAATAAGATAGAAAAGACCATAGGCACTTGAAACCATGCAATCCCACAATACCTTCTTTAAAAAAAAAATGTGTGTTTTTCAGCTTTGGGACATTTGTACTTTGGTGAGAAATCCCAAGAGGGAGCTAGTTCTTACAACTTTCTTTTAATTAGGCAGTGGTCTTAGGATGCTGATACATCTTCACTGTTTGGTGCTTTAAAAAAAACCAAAAAAACAAGACAATGGCCTACAGGAAAACAAAACACTGCTCATTAAGGGTGCTGGGAGTTTATTTTCTGGATCCATGCATGGATCTCCCCAGAGGCCCCATGCTGGGGCTGAGGCCAAGAAAAGGCTCCAGGGAGGGGGCAGAGTGGGATGTGTGCTCATTCTCTCTGGAAGCTTTGGTTGTGTAGAGAGGATCTTGTGAGTGAGGGTCCTTTCCTCCTAAGTGTGGGGATTTCGTGAGGGAGAAAGCTGCTCTTCGGTTTTCTAGTGGCTTTGCCAACCTGATACTTGATTTAAGGATCACACTTAGCCACTTGCTGATAAGATTCTGGGCACTGAAAGCCCCAGTTAGAAACAGCTCAGTTGGTAGAGGACCTGCCTAGTGTACAGAAAGCCATGGTCTCAGCACCACATACACCGAGAAAAGTGGCTCATACCTGTAATCTCATCACTTTGTAGGTGAAGGCAGGAGAATCAGAAGTTCAAGGTCATCCTCAACCACAAAGGAGTCAAGTCCATCCTGAATATATAACACATTGTGTCAAATAATAAATGAATAATAAACAAAAAATCTTGTTCAGCATCATTACTTTGGAGACAGAGAATCTGAATTCTAGAAAGTTCCGACAAAGACTTCAGTTATGTCCTCTGGGAATGGAGAGAGTGAACTGACATTAGGATGGGACCAGGGTTCTGTGACTGACTAGCTGCATCCCATCGAGCAAGTCATAGCTTCTGTGGATACATGTGTGGCGCAAACCCCGTGGAGCTCCGCCAAGAATTGCATGGATAATAAGTATTCATATAATGCTGCCTTCCTACAGAGTACAGTCAAATGATGACATAGAGAGGCTCAGAAACCCAGCACAGGCTGCCAAATAGTAGACTGGCTTCATTTCCCTCCTTTGAGAGCCAAACTTTAAGAAAACCACTTCTTTTGTCCCAGGAATGAACATATGGTCATTAGCAAAGGTTACACAATTTTGTTTCGTTGAGCTTTTATTTAGCAATGCAATATTGAGTAATAAATGTGCCGGCAGGTTTTATTAAAAGGCTTAAGTCAATTATAGCTTTATCTATTATGAAGTTGCTCAACATTCTCCCGTTATCTACGTTCTTGAAGAATACTTTTCACATCTTTGCCATTAATTACCACTCCTTTGTAAAATTACGAAGCCACAGAAACACTATGTTTGTACATTAGTACTGGATACATTTATATGCTTGTACACTGGTGCTGGATACATTTATATGTTTGTGCATTAGCACTGGATACATTTATATGTTTGTGCACTGGCACTGTATACATTTACACATTTGTACATTAGCACTGGATACATTTATATGTCTGTACACTGGCACCATATACATTTAGATCAATAAGCTAGCCTCCAGTTTTTCAATGTAGAAGGATCTAGAAGGCACCCTCACCTAGACAGCACATAAGGAACAGATACATGGTAGCAGTTTTGAAAATAAGGGAACATGCTACACTAAGGTGAGATAAATGTGTATCAAACATGACCTACCTTACTTACATCATGTTTTCGATATTGAAAAATATTGAAACAAAACCCATCGTCTGTCAATACCTGCTTTCATTTTCTTCTTTATTTTATTTTGTCTCTCACCCCTTGAGTCTACAATGTAATTTGACAACTATTAATTCAGGAAGTAAACACCTGCTATTTGCTTGAGTCCTTTCTGCGGACCTGAAGGGGACATTAGTTGGCAGCCAAAATGCCCCCTGGAAGCCTTTTTGAACACATAGATGGCTCCTGGAATTCCTTTTGACTTTTTCAGATCTGCTTCTGCTTGATCCCATGGTGAGGGATCGAACCTAGGTCTTTTTTTTTTTTTTTTTTGGCTTGGTGAAAACTTAAAAGGATGTGGGCTTAAGAAATTACAAATTCCAGAATGAAGTACTAATGAAGCTCCTGGACACAAATCACTTCCCACACTCCACTTAGAGGATTTGTTTAATTGACTGAGGAAATAGTTTGAAGGGGAAGGGAGCATTTCTTTTCATTAGCGTTCAAATGAAGTGCAAATTATAGAACTCGGGCACCATATTTCCTAAAGATAGAAACTCTGGAGAAGGGGAGAAAAGTTAGGAATGGAACTCAGTTTAAAATCAGAAACAAATGCAGTTTGGGTAGAAAAGTTCGGGCAATTTTCTACATGGGTAATTTGAGAGCAACTAGCTAATGGGGGTTGGAAATGATTCCCCCCTCTAGTGCCTTGGGTTTGCAGCCCAGTTTTATTTTGTGTTTGTTGTTATTTTGCATTCAGCTTGATTCTTTAATTAAAAAAAAAACACAAAAAACAAGCAACATAGTGTCTGGGCAGAGAAGACAAGGCAAGTATTTGAACCAAGTGTCAGGCCTGAGGTGTTAAGTGACTAAAGATGGTGCTTGCAATTATAGGGGCTGGCATAAAATTACAAGCCAAGCCTTATTAATCTGCAAGCTTCCTGGCTTAGCATGGCTATCAGGTGGCTCAGGAACTGGTTTCTGCTTTGTATCTCCCCCTTAAGCAGTTACAGCCAGTGCATAGCCATGACGTATACCATGCCATTGTATTAATTTGTTGTAAGGATTGTGAGGGGAACGAAGTGGGGATGACCAACTCAGCTACCACCCAGGCCAAGATTCAGGGCTTTGAGATGGCCCATGCCAGCATCTACCTCATCTATGGAGTGCTGCAGCACATGAAAGAGCTGGTCCTGCAGATCCAAAGTTGCAGGATCTCCATGTCACAGGGCAACAGCAGGATATCCAAAAGGAGTTCTGTGAGGATCCAGGATTGATAGTGTAGCAGGAGCCAGAGGCCTCAAACCAGACCAATGACTAATTGCAATGAACATTTGCAAATAAAGGTGTGTGGGCAAAATTGTGTTTGGTGGGGCATGTGACACACTACTGCTTCCACGAGAGGATGTTTTTATGTTTTTTTTTTTAAATATTTTTTAATTTTTGTTTTTTATTTTCTTTTGAGGGGGAGGGTACAGAATTGGAGCATGAATACAAAGGGGTTGGGGGATGAGTGGGATTGAGGTGCATGACGTAAAACTCACGAAGAATCAATAAAAAGTAAAAAAAAAATGCTAAAAAATAGCAAAATAAAATAATAAAGCAAAGATAATAGAGATAATGGTGACCATTTATATGGGGTAGTGCCTCTTAAGTTAGTTTGGGAAAGATATGAATTTCAAGAAGCACTGTGGGAAAAACACAGAATCCTTTTAAAGGTATTATGTTTTTTTCTTCCTATTATGAGACAAGTTCAAGCTGGCCTTGGCCTTACCATCCTACATGCTGGATTATACCTGTGCAGTAGCACACATGGCTAAGAAAGATAGATTGTGTGTGTGTGTGTGTGTGTGTGTGTGTGTGTTTTCTCTTTTTGGGTCCAATTCTGTGGGAGAAGAACCTGAGGTGGAGGTTCACATGCAAAGACTTCCACTAAAGTTGCATTGTGTGTGTGTATTTTTTTCCCCTCCACACTCCATCAGGCAGGAGAGTAGTTTGGAGGGCTGGCTTGAGCACCCATTACTGCACACCCCTCAGAATTTGTGGTCCAGCAAGCCGGGACTTGCACTTGAGCTTTACGGACCTCAAAAACTCCCAAGCGAAATGGATGCTTTTGGTCTGGGGATCACCCTGATCCACTACAGTCTCCTATGCACCTCCAGCCTGCAGCTGTGGGCAGCTGGAGAGAGCTGTGAATACCACTCAGTGAAAACTATAAGACTTCTTACAACACTGAGATTGGGGGGTGAAGGGGGGAAGACGTTCTGGAACTTGGTAGCGTGGTTTTGAGTGTGAACTTTATAGAAAATGATGTCATGTTACAGTGTCAGAAGGTTGGACTTGCCTGCAAGGAGAGAGCTGGAGAAAGATGCAGGGCAGGGCAGGGCAGAGTGGACGGTAAGTAAAGGCTCAGCTTTGGCTCTGCTTTGCTACAGTCTGAGCCTGTGGTGGACCTATACCATGAACCACACTGGGTCCAACTTTGGTCCCATCTCCCCCCATCTTAGCTAGTGGTGTGTGGTAGAGATGTTTTGAAGGAGAAGGCAGGAGTGAACTGTTAGTGGTCGGGGACAGACACTTCCTAGTCAAGGTATTTTAAGCAAGTCAAGAAGCATTGCTGTGCCTTGGAGGGTTGGAGGCATAGTTTGACATAGAAACACATGTTCACCAAGAGATGTCTGTGGACACACATCTTTGAGTGTTGTTTGGCTCTTAAGCTGCCTGTTTGTCTTTGGGGACCACAGGTGATTCTAAAGCCTTTCTATGAGAACATAGTCTGGAGCTGGTGGATTGCAAGTTAGCTTGAAGAGCCTGGAGACTGCAATGAGCCTGGTTCTCCAAAACACTTTTTTTCCACTGGCAAAATAGGATACTTTTCCAATTGATATTGTATAAATCACACGAAGGCTGCCCAAAGCCTCCTAAACTGGAGTAACCATTATGCAAGCTGTCATACATGACTAACCCATTATTATGGCCTCCAAGAAGCTAAGGGACTCCCACCTCATTTCTGGGGGAGCCCATTTCACACCTGAATAGCTCTTATTTTAAAAAGTCAGCCCGATACTCATTACAAACTTGCCTTTGCTAAAAGACATTCTGCCGTCTCTCTGAAGCATTGCCCTCCTCCCCAGCAGAGTCCTGTCATATCAGAAATAATTCTCCCTCCTCCTTGGTGCTTACCTCTTTAGTTAATATTATAAAGGATAGATCAAGGGTGAATAAATATAATATGGTTATATTATTTATTACAGCCTCTTTTGAATTCCCACTTATGGTAATAATGACAGGTAAAATTCATTCTGTTTCCAAGGAATCAATTTGCTATTATCCTCCAAATGTCATCGTTCTTAAATTAATGTGGGGGACTTGTTGCTACAAATAGACATGGTTATTGCTCTGTCCAGTAGGTAGCTAAGGATGCCAGAAGGCTTGGGTGATCTGGCATTATGCTTTGACAATGAAATGCACTGGCTGGGTTGATGTTCACTGGAGGCCTGGTATGCATGGATGTGCCAGGGTCAGAGATGTCCATCAGGAATGGTCCAGGAGGTCAGTGAGGTATCCGGGGCTGTGGTTGGGTTCTACGCTTGTGGAGGGAGCTGCCTGTTCTGACTTTCTATATTTGGGGCTTAGTGTCAGGGGAAAGCAGGGCTCACATCTTTGGAGTCTTATTTCTGTGTGTGCTGATTGGCATCAGTATTTTATCCAAGGATGCGGCTTCATGATGGATGGCCTCACTTATCCAGAAACCTCGGATCTTCAGAACAAAAGGAGGAAAACCAGGCAGGCAGCAGAGGTTGAACTCCACTGCCATCCTGCACACCCAGGGACCTTTCGCCCTCCTCGTTCTGCTACTCTCCACCAACCTCCACCAACTCCTCCTTCACTACCTCTTTCTCTCCCCCCATTTACCTCTTCCCTTTCTTCTTTCTCATCAATTCCCTCTTCTCTCCCACCTCCTCCTCTCCCTCTATATCTTTGTGGCTTTTATTGTTATGAACTGCTTCCTATTTCCACCCTTCCTGCTATATCTTTTCCTCCTCCTCCTCCTCCTCCTCCTCTTCTCCTTCTCCTCCTTCTTCTTCCTCCTCCTATTCCTCCTCCCCCTCCTCCTCCCTCTCCTCTTTCCCCTCCTCCTCATCCTCTTCCTCCTCCTGCCCCCTCCTCCTCTCCTTCTTCCTCTTTCTCCTCCTCTTCTTTTTCCTCCTCTTCTTCTTCCTCCTCCCCCTCCTCCCCCCTCCTCCTCTCCTTCTTCCTCTTCCTCCTCCCCCTCCTTCCTCCCTCCTCCTCCTCTTCCTCCTCCTCCTCCTCCTCTTCCTCCTCTTCCTCCTCCCCCCTCCTCCCCCTCCTCCTTCCCCTCTTCCTCATCCTCTTCCTCCTCCTTCCCCCTCCTCCTCTTCTTCTTCCTCTTCCTCCTCTTTTTCCTCCTCTTCCTCTTCCTCCTCCCCCTCTTCCTCCTCCTCTTCTTCCTCTTCCTCCTCTTATTCTTCCTCTTCCTCCTCCCCCTCCTCCCCCCTCCTCCTCTTTCTCCTCCTCTTTCTCCTCCTCTTCCTCCTCCTCCTCCTCTTCCTCCTCCCCCTCCTCCCCCTCCTCCTCTCCTTCTTCCTCTTCCTCCTCTTCCTCTTCCTCCTCCCCCCCCTCCTCCTCCTCCTCTCCTCCTGCTCCTCCTGCTCCTGATGCTGCTTCTCCCCAGTCACACCCTTCATATCTTTTCAGCTTTTTCTGTCATTCACACCCTTTCTGTGGCTCTTCTCTCTTGGCTTCTTCTGCCTCTGTCCTACACCTTTGGTATTATTTCTATCTTTTCTTTATCTCTGTGCCCTGTAGTGACAGGGATTCTCTGATATTATCCCCAGTTCTTCCTCTCCAACTGTGACAGCACCATCTCCCTCAGGACACCGGCTGTGCCTCTGTCTCTGCATTTCTGTGTGACAGCGACAACTGCTAATATTGTTGTCCCACAGGCACACAGACTCAGCACATCCCAGACTGGCCTGACTTCCCTCCCAGATTTCTAATTTCTGTTCATGGTCTCGCCTTTTTTTCTTGGTGCCAAGAGCCATAGAGGACCGCCCTGTTGATAGTGTTGCTCAGCTTGCCTGCAAGCTACCTAGTCTTAGAGCATGCCATTTTTCCTTCTTAAATTCACAGAGATGACTGCATTTTCTTTTTAAAAAAGAAAAGCTTTATTTTTATTTTTTGAGTTATAAAAATTGTATTGCAGTGACATTCACATAAGATAAAATAACCATTTCAAACAAGCAATGTAGTGGCATCTTGTACATTCCTAATGTGTGCAGCTGCCATCTCTGTCCCCTTCTAAAGCCTTTGCATTACAACGAAAGGGAACCATGTGCTGCTAAGCAGTCACTCCTTACTCCCTTCACCAAGGCTGGCTCTACCAATTGAGGAGGTTTCACATAAATGGGATAATATACCTGTGACCTTTTGTGTCTGGCTTCGTTCACTTAGCATAAGGCTTTCAAGGTCCATCTGTGGCACAGAATGTATCAATGCTGCATTTATTTTTATGGCTGAGTAGTATTCCATTGCATGTATATATTACAATTTGTCTGTTCATCCATTGATGGACACTTGGGCTGTTTTCATGATTTGGCTATCGTGACTAGTTCTGCTGTGATTGTGTGTGTACGTACATTCGTCCAAAGGGAGTCCGTCTCTTTATTGCTGTAGAATGGAACTCAGGAAACATTCCTGTATAGAGCAAAAGTGTGAGTATCTCAGGTTCTGTACATCATTGAATACCTGCCAGAATTACTAAGCAGAGTTGTAACACCGTAGCCCAGAAAAGCCGTCAGAAATGCACGAGCAACTGGCATGTCTTTTGTATGTTCCAACAAAGCAGTAGAAAGAGGTAATAGGTCTGAGCTAGTTCCCCAGCCTTGTTGATAGCCGCTGAAGGAAGACAGTGCCACCGCTGCCCACCTTGCTCTCTGAGCCTCTGCCTGATCACACACTTCCCTAACCTTCAGCACTCTGCATCAGTCACACAACTCAAATGGAATGGAGTGGAGGTGGCTTTATGTGGGAAAAGATAGAAAAGGGTCAGCACAGGGAGGGGAGATGCAAGTGACAACGAGCTACAGGATGCTTACCCAGAAGTGACCCTGGGGAGACAACTCTGGCCTCAGCTGCAAAGGCCGGGAAGCAGAGAGGGGAATTCCCTTTGGATGTATGTGGGCTTCCAGGGTTCCTCGGGGTGAGAGCCAACTTAGGGACATTCCCAGCAGTGATGGAGAGCGGGCCATTTCATACACTTCTGCAGTTCCTGGGCTCATCTCACTCTAAGGGACATAAAGAGACAAGTTCATTGTCTAGAGCATACTTTCTCAAAGAGTTGTAACTCACAGAGCTCGAGGAGGAGACAGAAAGGCCTCTGGGGACAAATAAAAAGAGTTTATGGATGCAAACAGAGTGAGTCCTTTTTGCATGAGCAGGGAGCCATCTGGGTGACAGAGACAGTGATGGGGCCTTGAACGTCTTTGTCCTTGTGTCTCACGCAGGCACCTGCAGTACATGTGCAGCTTTTGTCTGAGGGATGTCCCTCTCAGACTATTAATAACTTTGCTTTCAAGGCCCAAACTTTTGTAGATATAGAAGTAGAAAGGAGACACAGGAGTCTGGGTATGACAGCCAGGGAGAAGTATTCCAGCCCTGGCTCTCCTGCCTGTTAGATGTGGGACTTGCAAGTTAATATACCTCTCTGACCTCTGTGATTACCCGTCTATAAAGTGAATGGTCACCGACTGTGAGCTCCTGGGGTCTGCATGAATCCATCAGACCACACAGCCTGCATCCTGGTTGCTAGCCTCTTCCTGGTCAACTTTCTCATGTCTCCTTTCCTTTCAGATGTCTTAGTTTTGACTTGTATAGTCTGCCCTCCACAGCCACAGATGGCACATAATCATATCCCTGAGTCTCAGGGAACGTTTCTCCTACATAGGCTGCTGGGAGATTTTATTTTCCCACCAACAGATCTTTGGATCTGGTCCTTACAGGCCAGCTAACTGCTTTACGAAAGACATCTTTATTCTTCTACATTATATGTGGTCACTAAAATCTATGTCATGCTTCTTTTAAAATTTTTATTTATTATTATGTACTATTATTAGTATGTGTAGGTCTCTGTTTAGGCGTCTAGATATAGGCGTGTGCTTGCCACACTATACACAAGGATGCCAGGGGGCGACTTTTGGGAGCTGATTTTTTTCTTCCTATCAGGCTGTTGTCATCGGAGTTTGTGCATCGGAGTTTGTGTGGCATGTGTGGCAAGAAATTTGACAGCTGGATCATTTCCTGCTTCTCTTTAAGAGTATTTTCCTAGACTCCCTTGTTAGACATAGAGTATACTGAGTCCTAGCCAGGGCAATGTGTGTGAAAGTTGAAAAGTTGAATGAATACATCACTATTAGGCTTGGACCATAAATTCTAGCAATGTCCTTTTTGTTTTCTTCATTTGTCTGTGGAAGACTCTGAAGTCGTAGGTTTGGGAGGAACTAGAGCTGTGATTATGTGGTGAGCTATTAGTCATCCTAAGCCATCAGAACATGGAGAGTGCGTGAAGCCTCTCTCATCCTGACTAGTATGTCTGCTGTGTACTTAGGGTGGAGCTACAGGAGGGAAGAGGGAGATGGGCCTTCCCTTTGGAGCTACTGCCAACCTGCAGCATGGCTCTTCAGGACCACCTTCAGCCATGGGGACAAGCTCTGTTTTCTCAGTCAAAGGCTAGTTTTTTCCTGCCTGTTGAAACCTGACACTTCCCATTAGCTTTTACTTTGGGAGACCCTGGCAAACCAGTACTAAGAACCTCCTGGTTGTCAGTGGAAGGTGACTGAAGCATTCCCAGAGGTGGCCTGGGACATAGGCTTCTTGTTTGGCACCAGCCAGTTCCTGTCAGGTCTCAGTTTACAGAAGACTTTTTTGAATGTGATGTGTTGGGAGGAGAGATAGTGGCACTTGCAGAGAGTTCATAGCTTGATACAGCAGCTCTCCGGCTGGCTTGTGATAGGATTTGACTTAAAAACAATTTTTTTTTAGTAAATAAGCTAGTTTGGATTGTTTTTATTTTTTTCTTCATTTTGAGCTCATCCAGTGGAGCTTTTTAGGGGATGCTAGATAGGGGGTATGTTGGTGAAATCATCAGAATGTGTTGTGTGTGCACATGTTGGCCAAAGTAAAACCTTGGGTATCATTTTTTTTTAAAGAATTATTTATTTATTTTATGTATAGGAGTGCACTGTAGCTGTCTTCAGACATATCAGAAGAGGGCATCAGATCCTATTACAGATGGCTGTGAGCCACCATGTGGTTGCTGGGAATTGAACTCAGGACCTCTGGAAGAGTAGTTAGTGCTCTTAACCACTGAACCATCTCTCCAGCCCCTGGGTATTATTCTTTAGGAGCTACCTACATTGTTTTCTGAGACAGGGTCTCTGAATGGCTTGAATTATACCAATTAAATAAGGCTGGCTTCATGGTGTGCCTTCGAGATCTGTCTGTGCTTGCCTCCTCAGTGCTGGGCATGAAAGCACATACCATTATGCCTGGATTCTTATGTGGGTCCTGAGGATCAAACTCAGGTCCCTGTACTGGCCATCTCCCCAGCCACAACAGGTTAACTCTGTAACAAACGACTGCAATATTTTGTTAATATAGTGGACATTGGGTTCCTTCATCATATCCAGTGTGGGTTGGAGCTGTGCTAAGCTTTTTCCATCTTGTGGTTCTGCCATTATTCTGGTCTGTGGAATTCAAGTGGTGATTAAGACAAGAGAGGGTGGAAGAGTCAGAGGTTTACATCAGCTGTGCCATTATGAACTCTTCTTATGTGTCTGCGATTCTGAGAAACAGCCTACTGTGTGTCCAGACGATGAGTTAACAGAAATAGGACAGGATGAATATGAGTAGGTAGCAGTCCCCTATTGAAGAAATTATGTTCGTGGCTAAATATAAAAACAGGCAAACCATTAAACAGAACCACTGTGCAAAGTTTATCCCCAAAGCCGTGCAGCTGGGATTTTCAGTTTGCGGTGTTCCCTGAGACTTCTGAACTCCGATGAGTCCACTGCTTTCATCTGGATCCAGGATCATGCTGAGTGCGTGAGAACTTACAGGCCTTCCTATTAGGTGGGGGTGGGGGTGGGGGTTGGAGGTGGCGCTGTGCTTCAGCTGCACCTACCTACTCTCCAGGTAATCAGCTCTGCCTCTTTTCCTTGGAGCCTCCTATATGTCTTAGGAGCCTGTCCATTTCCTAGCTCTCGTTGTAGAATAATAGCATTGGGGTATTTCTGCCGAAAGAGAGAGTTCATGACATTGAATTGATCTGTCCTCAGGCTCAGAAGACACTGGGATAAAACCAGGGTGGTGTTTAGCAGGGGGAGTTGGCTCTCTCTTGGATTAAATGTGGGACAAGGTTGTTCCCCAGATGGAGGATAATTTGAGGCAATTACTGACAGGTGGACTGATGAGTCTTTGTGACTTCTTGCTCTTTGCTTCTTGGACCTTTTCATCCGTTTCAGATACCCGGCACCGCCATTGTTCAATCTTCTGCAACTTCACACTGAATCTCAATTCTAGGGAGAGTCTAGAAACTAGAACTCACCTTTGCTCTTCTCAAGGAAAATTATTTGTAAGCCTAAACAGAAACGAACAGTTTTCTGCAAAACAATTCTTTGAATGTGGAAGGTAGGAACCAAAGCGAGAAGAACTTGCTGGTTTTAGTCTTCAAAATCACCTAAACTTGATTGCTACACCTTTGAAATTTGCCCTACTGACCGATGTCTCATCCCTCAAGAGAGATGCTCTTAGGAAAAAACTAACACAAAGGGATTAGCGAGCCTGCAGTTCCTTTTCCCACCCTTAATGACCTTATTAGAGAAATTGCACCCTGGGTAACAATAAAATCCCCATGGAGTTACTTAGACTGAAAATCTGATTTCTTGGGAAGGAAATGGTAACTGTCAGCAATGCTCAGGTTTGAATTAAATCTGAGATTGCATGAGCCATATTCTTATGTAAACATGAATTCTCTAATCTACATACATTTGATATTCATTTTGGGTCATCTCTTCTAGCGTAACATTAAAATGTTTCCAGGCCACCGTGCAGTATGTGTGGGTTTTCAGAAAGCTTGTGTGAGGCACCTTTAGTGGTGCCCAATGTCCCCAGCAAAGTGAGGGAGAGAACTGAGGTTGTTATTCAGGTGATTACTTCTCATTATTATTAATCAGCAGCAGTGATAGAAACTGCTGTTTATTATCGGCCTGCTCCTTTCCCAGGTGTGTGGTGTGCATTATCTCCAGGCCTGAGAAGAACCCCAAATCAAGGTTCAGATGTGCTCATGGGCCTACCTGAAGCTACCCAGTCAGGAAGAGACACAGCAAGAGTCCAAGCTAGGATGTTGGCTCAAGGAATTTTCTTTGCTTTTGTATCAAAATCTCAACTTTAGTCATATTTAGGAAATGGCATTTTGTAAGTATACAGTTCTGAGCGAAGTGCATATCCATGTTACCATGCCTCTGATACAAGTATAGAATACATTTCCATCACCCATCCCCTCAGGCCTCTTGGCAGTCCTTTCTCCCTAGGCAACCAGTGACCTGATTTTGTGCACTATAGAATGGGTTTACCCTTTAATTTCTTCCTTGATAAGTTCACACATGAATACAATGTCGTTAGATCATAACTACTAACTTGTTCTCCCACAGCTTCCTCTTTAATGATCCCATTCCCCTCCCAACTTCATGTCATAGTCAATCAACATCCCCTTCTGGTCTCCTCTGTCTTCCTCTTCCTCTTCCACCTCCTCTTCCTCCTCCTCCTTTTCTTCCTTCTCCTCTTCCTCCTCCTTCTTCTCTAAGCCTCTCTCTCCCACTGGGTCCAGTTAGTGTTCTCATATGAGCATGGACATAGGGCGCCATCCTCAGATGCATGTTTAACCATGGCTTGCTACATTATTGGCGATAAGTCACTCTTCCTTCCCCAGTGAGCCATTAATTCCCAGTAGCTCCTCAGCTAGTGGTAGGACCTCACAAACCTCTTCTCTCTCCACGGTGGAGTTCTAACTGGCTTGATATTATGTAGGTCTTGTGCTGGCAACCACAGTGGCAATGAGTTCTTTAGTGCAATGACCCTATCGTGTCCAGAAGATATTATTTCACAGAAATCTTCCCTTGCCTCTGCCTCTTACAATCTTTCTGCCTCCTCTTCTGCCATGTTTCTGAGTTTTTGGAGTTGGGTGTTAGGGTCACACATGATATAGATGCCCAATTTATGGCTGAGGAGTCATAGTTACTTATTCTTTGCATGTTGGGCGTTTGTGAGTCTGTATATTAATAGCCAGCCACACACTTTATAAAGAGTTCTTCTGATGAGATATGAGATGGGCTAATTTGTGTTGCCACAGTAGCATTTTTGAGCTTCACTCAGATTGTTGTTTTAGTTATTCTCCCAAAACTCCAGGTTTAAATTTTGTAAGAGTTTTATTTTATGTGTATGGTGTTTTGCCTATATGTGTATATGTGTATTACATGCATGCAGTGCCCATGCTGGCCAGAAGAGGGCACCAGATCCTTGGAACTGGAGTTATAGATGGTTATGAGCCATCATGTGGATGCTGGGAATGAGCCTGAGTCCTCTATAAGAGCAACACATACTCTTAATCACTGAGTCATCTAGTTATTCAGCCCCCTTCCCCCAGGGCCAGGTTTTAAAGTGAGCATCTATGTTGTGGATTTAGAGAAGAGTTGTTCAGCCTGAACATGCAGCTCCTTTATAATAGTATTAGGTATGGGATACAGGAGTGGAGCCTGAAGAGACTGGCTTTGAGCTTT
Organism: Rhynchomys soricoides; assembly: GCA_019843965.1. Lineage (NCBI taxonomy): Eukaryota > Metazoa > Chordata > Mammalia > Rodentia > Muridae > Rhynchomys > Rhynchomys soricoides. Next base: position 5,458,133 of record JADRCH010000106.1, on the reverse strand, counting down.
TGAGTTTGCATCTTCAGCACCCTTGTTAAAAGATGGGCATGGCTGTGTGTGTGTGTGTGTGTGTGTGTGTGTGTGTGTGTGTGTGATGGGGAACCAATGGTAGAGAACAGAGACCAGCAGATTCTAGAGCCCACTGGCCAGTCATCTTGGCAGAAACAAAGAACTTCCCATTCAGGGAAAGCTCTGAAGGCAGCATGGCAGAAAATGATAGAGGAAGACACTTGTGCCCTTCTCTGACTTCCACACGAGCATGTACAAGTGTGCACACCCACACACTCATGTACGTACCAAACACAGATACAACCCTCTGTTGGATAAAATGGTGTGGTAGAGAGTGAAGTCTTGTGTGTCTACCCCAGGCTCTCTGCACCCCTCAAAGAGGTGGGACACATGGGAAGTTGACTGTGTGCACCCTCACAGACTGCTGAGTGAGTGTGGCTGTGTGAAGATGCAGGAACAGCAGGGGCGTGCAGGGGTGGGGGACACCGCTGAATGCCACAAAAAAGCTGGGAATGAAGTAAGAGCCAGTGTGTGGGGGGTCGAGAGTGTGGCCGGGGTCCCTTCCAGGACCAGGTTTGTGGCTTGTGCTCCCACTAGCTGGGATGGCTTTGTCGGGAGGCTAGACTGGCTCTTTTGGTGAAGGGTGGTTCCATTGTTTCCCAGGCAGATAAAGAGAGACAGTCCATGGTTTCAGAGCATTTATTGGCATTTTGGAGAGTGGCATGGGTGAGATTGTACCCTTGTGACCTCAGGGAGTGGCGATGTTGAGATAGTAACTGGGAAGGGGCATGGCTAAGACTCTAGGTGCCTCATTAACATGGGGATGTCTTGAGGCTACATGACCTTACCTCTACCTGAGGAGGGGCTTGAGGAGTGTTCCCTTTTTTGTGACCAAATGTCACAGACCTATGGAGAGATATAGGCATGTATCAGGAGCTGCTTCTAGGAGCCTGGCAAACACCTGCCATTGTTCCCTATATGGTTTTTACCCCCTATTGGACCCATGGGGTTTGAACCCTTGCTCTACCAGAAAACAGACTGCCTTCCACGGCCCCACAACTCTTCCCCTTTCCCCAACCATAAACACAAATGACCGAGTTAAACATAGAGGACTAGGAACAGTGCTGAGCATGGAACAAGTGCTCAGTAGGATGTGTACACAACAGCCACTTATGAGCCAGGAGGCAGCAACTCTTCTACACAGAATCTGCCAAAACTTCAGTTTTGAACTACTACATCTCCAAACTAGGAAAACTAAACTTCCATTATCCATGAGCCATTCCATCCAGTCTGTGATATTCTGTTACAGCAACCCAAACAGAGTAAGACAGAGAGGATGTGAGGAGTGGAGGCAACAGCCCAGAACATAACTGAAAACACAGAGGAGGCTTTGGGGGTGAGTAACAAAGCTAGAAAGGTTTGGGGCACATGCCTGGAAAAGTTTAGATTGCCTTGAACAGATCTTGAAAGGCGGTTCTGATGTAGACTCTTCAGGAGAGCTGTAGAGAAAGCCTTCATCTTCTCAGCAACCACCAAAGTCATCCTCGGCAGATCGCCCACAGACATGACATTCTGATGAGATCTTTAATGGAGGGGAAGAATGTTACTGGACATTTCTTCTGAAGCTCCCTAGTCTGAGATAGGATCTCCTAGAGAACATGTTTGCCTTCAGCTTCTTTCCTCCTGTTTCCACCTCCCAAGTACTGGGATTTTACTTGTTTCCAACATCCCTGGGCCTGGTCAGTTCTTCTTATGAAGAAACAAAGAAACTTACTGAGTTTTCCTCATGGTTTAGTGTTTTGTGGAAGATAGAACTACAGCTGGGTATTTTAGCTGATGCTGATCCAGAGCAAAGTATTGAAAGTGAAGATTGACTCCTGAGCTGTAATCTGACATTAAAGTATATGAAGAGAGAAGTGACTTAAAGTAGCAGAATCTTCAACAGGAAAATCTTCAGCCTGTCTACATTAAATATAAACAAATTATATATTATTATATAGTAAATATAAATTATATATTAAATAAATGGAAATATAAAAAAAATTCTCAGTTTGTATTATCAATGAACAATGAGCAGGCAGCTAGAGAACTCTCTGATGCACACATTAGAAGGGATCAGTTGCTTTAGCCAAAGTCAGAGCTGTTCTCCAGGACAGTGGAGGAATACCCCAAGACCATTCACAGATGAAGTAAGTAGCTTTTGGGGTTGCATACTCAGAGCACAAGGTTGGGGTATGATGCAGGACAGTTTCAAATGAAGAGCAGTTGGCACCCACAGGACATCCTGTTGTCTCTTTACACGGTGGGGTCAGCTTCCTGCAACCTGCAGCCCATGCTCCTGTGTTTCTTGGCCACCCAAGGTGGGCTCCAGTGAGCCGCAGTGCAGCTCCGCTCCGCACACTTTGCCCATTCTCCTTAGTCTTGGTATGCCATGTTTCTACTGGATAATGCTATGTTGAAAAGTGCAGCCCCTTCTTCAAAGATGCAAGAAGCCCCCAGCCATCTGATAATTGGAATGTCATGAGATGTGGAGCAGATTCCCTTTGCTTGTTTCTGGTTTATGTCTCATTGGTGATTGTTTTGTTGTTTTGCTTGAAGTATTTGTTACTTAATGGCTGGGCTTTTCACATAACAAAGCCATTTTAGAACCATGAGGGACATTTCAGAGGCCTAGGTCTGCCAAGTGTGGCCAGGCAGAAACTGGAATCCACTTGCTCAATATAGCTCTCTAAGGCTGGGCAGATTTTTTTTTCCTGTCAGTTCTCCCTCCTTCTTTCCCCACTATACTGGCTGGTTTTGTGTGTCAACTTGACACAAGCTGGAGTTATTACAGAGAAAGGAGTCTCCCCTGAGGTAATGCCTCCATGAGATCCAGCTGTAAGGCATTTTCTCAATTAGTGATCAAGGGGGGTGGGCCTTGTGGGTGGTACCATCCCTGGGCTGGTCGTCTTGGGTTCTTTAAGAAAGCAAGCTGAGCAAGCCAGGGGAAGCAAGCCAGTAAGTAACATCCCTCCATGGCTTCTTCATCAACTCCTGCTTCCTGACCTGCTTGAGTTCCAGTCCTGACTTCCTTTGGTAATGAACAGCAACATGGAAGTGTAAGCTGAATAAACCCTTTCCTCCCCAACTTGCTTCTTGGTCATGATGTTTGTGCAGGAATAGAAACCCCAACTAAGAACACATACTGTCCTGGGACTCCTCTTCCCCTCTCTCTCACTCTGCTCTCTCATCTCCACCCTTTCCTCTCTTTCTTTTGTACTCATTTCTTTCTTGCTATATCACTAGCTCTTCTTTTTTTCTCATCACTGTTTCTGTCCTTCTCATGTCTCTTAGGTACTCATTCTTCTTTGAACCTGTCTTACATTTTTACCCATTCAAAGATAAAGGAAGTGCCAGATATCGACAGCACTTGAGTCTCATGGAGCTATGGAAAGCCACAGGGTCTCTAGAATATCTGGTGACTTTGCCCTGTTGCTGCCTTTCCCTGCTGTGTGCAAGGGAAGGACAGGGAAGTCCCAGTGTAGCTTTGCTCTGTCTGTGAAGCATGGATGAAGATCTCTTTCTGTCTCATGAATCTGTATCATCAACACACATTTTCTGGATATTTTATGTACTAGGCATTGGGTGAGGCATTGGGCAGAGAGAACCAACCAACCAAATGTGGTCCCTGATATCTGCTTCCTTAAACTCCGAAATGCAGGCAGACTCCTGTCTAATTATTTAAGAGATCTCTTTAGTAGTCCCTAAACTCTCCCTCTGTCACACAGAGGTTACCATAGCAGGCATGTTTGTTTGCTGTCTCTTTACTAGATGGTCCAGCGCATTGCTAGTACAGTTTAAAAACTGTCAATGTTTTGTTCTGAAATAGTTTTTAAGTGCAAAGGAAGTTGCAGAACTCTTGCAGAGAGTTCTCTGAACCCTTTGCTTGGCTTTCCCTAAAGACAGTATACTTAGAATTCATTGTCAGAATTGGGAAATTGGTGAGTAAGTCTGAGACTGCTTTTATTAAAGCCCTCCCTTCCCTTCTTTTTCCTCTCCTCTCTTCTCTCCCTCCTCTGCTCTTTCCTCCTTACCTTCCCTGATTCCTCTCCCCCCCTTCCCTCTCACTTTCCTTGCTCTCTCTGTTTCCTTTTCTCCTCTTTCTCCCCCTCCCTCTCCCTCTCCCCTCTCTTCTCTTTTCCCTCCTCCCTCTCTTCCTCCTTTTCTCTCCCTAGTTCTAGAAAGTTTAATTATGTTTATACATTTAGATAATTTCCTTCACAGTCAAGCAGGGACAGAGCTGACCCACCCCATCAGGAAGTTGTCTGGGTTACTGTTTAACAACCACACAAGTCCTTGTCTCTAACCCCTGGGCAACCACTGATCTGTTCCCCACAACTGTAATTATGTCATTTCATGAACGTTATGTAAATGGACTCAGACAGTCTGCAGCCCTTGGAGATTGGCCTTGTTCCCTCTGTGCAATGCCCTGGCGGCTCATCAAAGTTCTCACTTGTATCAATAGTTCATTTTGCTCTCACTTTTAAGATAAAAGGACTCCAGAATAGGACACTTGAGCAAGAAATTCTTTTGTGAAAATACTCATTTTGTTTTCAAAGTTAACCTTTACAGAAAATATCTTTCTCCACTAGGGACCTACAGCAGTTAATCTGAGTTTGATATGCAAGTTTGCAAATTGGTAAATGATTGTTATTTTTATTTGATTTGCAGATGTTTTCCTAGGGTTTAACAGTCACCTCCTCCTCAAAGTGGGCTCCCAGTTTTGCTTTGGTTTCAATATATAGGAGAGTCTTCCTTCACCAGTAAAATTGTCACTTGTATTAGGTTAGTGCCAGGGATTGGAATGGATGGGCCTCTCAAATAGAAACTTTACACCTTGTTGAAACAGCAGAGTATATGACCATGCCTCATCTTTGACAGGCTTTGCTTTATAAGGCATTTTGGAGATACAGGTCCAGATCTTTTAGGATCTTGAAACTTCCTGCAGCATCACATGGAGAAGAGTGGGGGTGGGGGTGGGGGAGGTGCACTGGATTTGCAATTCACAGAGATCATGTGTAGAAGGCTATCCATCTCTTACTTCCATTCCAGTTTCATTGGCTAGCACTCCTAAGCATGGGAAAGGAAGGATATACTTCTTTGTGAGTGACCACACTCCTCCAGTTGAGCCCCATGCAATGGAAGAAGGAAACCACAGTACTTTGGTGGATGACTATGTTGGGCTCCAATCCCATCAAAGTCCCCATTTTAACAGTTTTGATGGCGTTTATAATGGGTATCATCCAGGACTTCACATCTTGATTTGGACTTTCCTGTGGCAACGAGATTAATTTTTGCCCCTCCAAATGGTCTCCGCTCATTCCAAATTAGATTTCAGCACTGAACACCATGCTAAGTTTCCTGACCTTGGACAAATGGAAAGTTCTTTCTGGGATCTTGGCTGAAGGTGGGTTCCATAAATCTGGGCTAGCCTGTTAATCCAACCCCACACTTACTGTTATCCATTCATTTTGAACCTAGAAATTCATGAAAATACAAGCAGCCCTGAGACCACACTGCACAACTGCTGTCAGGGCCAGGAGGCCTTTGACAATTTAGTCCTGCGAGCACTAAATTCAGCTCCTGATAAATAATTTACTTTGAGAACTGAAAATCTAGCCTCCCTGTCTTTCCTAGCTTGCTGCTTGAGGAATGTAGACCATTCTGGTCATGCTAGAGAGGAGAGAAAAAGAAAATTTATCTTCCTCACTCCCTGGCTACCTATCTTTCATGTCTCTACAACCATTTCAAGAAAGCCCTGGATTTCTGTTTGCTAGTGCAATGAATACCTCATTTCCAGTTTGCCTTGCCTCTTGCCTGGTCTGTAATCACTTGTGGCTCAGCCTGTCAGGGTTCCTGGGAAGACCTCATAGGAGCTCACCATGTGCTGATTGATGTTGAGTTTACATAGGGTGAGAGGGGAGGAGGAGATAGAACTCAATGTCTTCTTACTACTTCCTCTGCCCCTTAATTGACAGGACCTGGCAGAGGCCATTCCAGCCTTGTGGGTTTCCAAGTCAGGTTTCATTTTGGGTTGTACATATCACTTCTTTTTGTGTTTCTGGTTGCTTTTGTATCTGAAGTTACTTTTCTACATGCCTGGGGGACAGAATAGCTCAGCTATGCATTTAGTTCTCTGTTGTGGAGGTTTTTCAGGGGTCGGCGCAACTCTGATGCTCATTAAGATTACCGAGCCTCATCATTTTTAATGTTAGGCCCAAGGTAATAGTTAATGAGGCTGAAAAGTATATTAATAAAATAGCTTGTAGTAATTAGCAAGAAATTATAATGGTAGGGGTGATGGGCCGGTTTTAGAAATCAGTTAGGAGTGATCAAGACCAATCTTGGATGTCACTACTTATTATTTTTTGCTTTCAATCATCACGAACTACACCTTTGCATTTTTATCTCTGAAAATAAAGCCTTTGATTGAGCTCATGCATATTGCTATCACCTCAGTCTCTTTTGTTCCCGTCCAAGGAGCATAGAGACTTGGAACTAGATGGGCCTCTCGAATAATTCACAAACCCTCATGTTGCTCCCTAGAGGCAAGTGGCTTCCTAGCTGAGAGAAGCTGTGTGAGCCCACAGAGTCATATAGGCTTCTGATGAGAGGAGACTCAGGAAGCCACATCAGTGGGACTCACTAACTCAGAAGGGGGTTGTAATAGCAGATGCCCGGAAGTTCACAGATTTAGGAGAACGGAGACCAGAGTTTTACAACTTTTGGACCCCCCTAGTTTAACCTTCCTAATCACTCTTTTCTACCAGCTTCTGTCTCATGTCACAAGTATGGATATAAAGCCTCTAAGTAGTCCAAGGCTAACGCCAGGACTTCCCATACCTGGCTAGACCTTCAGCTGGAGCTTCTTAGAGTTTTCCTTGCCATTGCTACTGCTAGTAACTTGGTATTCTCATTATTTAATTATTGTTAATGTGTGTGCTCATGAGTGCTAGCACCAGTGTACCCCAGCATGGGTGTACCCCGGTGCACACAAGGAGGTCAGAGGACAACTTTTGAGAGTCAATTCTCTTCTTCCACCATGAGTTCTGAGGATTGAACTCAGGTCATCAGGCTTGGGTGGCAAACACGTTCATCCCCTGAGTCATCTCACTGGCCCGTTTATATTTTGTTAACTTTTTGTGCCTGCTCAGATTAGAGGAGTATCTAAAAAAAGGTCTAAAGAAGATGGAAGCTTTCAATATTCAGACATTATCATTGTTGTTTCATCAAATAATTTTTCTCCTATTTCCCATGTCCCTTTCTTCATCATATTTACTGAAAACTTGTGATATTCAAGACAGGCTTTCGTGCAAGTTCCGAAGGATATAGCAGTGAGTGGATGTAGCTTCTATCTTCCAAAAGCAACCACTAAACTGCTTGACATGGGGATCTCCCAGATAGCTTCAGCTGACAACAAGATGTAGCTGGAAATCTAAGGGCATCTCAATTGGGGATTGCCTCAGTCAGATCGGACTGCAGGCACATCTTTGGGCATTTTCACGATTGCTACCTGATGTAGGAGGGCCTAACCCACTGTGAGCAGTACCATCCCTACACATGTGGGCCTAGGTTGCGTAAGAGCTAGCCGAACAATCCAGAGAGCAGGTGGATAAACAACTGTCTCTCCGTGGTTTCAACTTTTCGTTTCTGCCTCCAGATTCCTGCCTTGAGTTCTGCCATGACATCCCTCTGTGATGGACCAGTATCTAGCAGTGTAATATAAAATAAACCTTTTCTTCTCCAGGTTGCTTTGGGTCATGATGTTTATCACAATAGCAGAAAGACAGACCAGGACAGGAGGGTGTGGAGATGCTGAATGAAGAGTGGAAGGTTTGAATTATCTGGAAGATAGAAATGGGTGTTCCAGGCACTAGCAGAAGGCTTCAGAAGCGTGCAGGACCCGAGGAGCTTTGCAAAGCTCTATGATACCACATTGCTGGGCATCTTTAGTGGGGTGGGGATGGTGGGTTTCTCTCTCTCTTTCTCTCTGTGTGTGTGTGTGTGTGTGTGTGTGTGTGTGTGCGCACGCGCGTGTGTTTGTATGTGTGTGCAAGCATAATATAAAAGTGTTGCTTTTATCTTGATGAAGGAGCACCTATCCAGGGTTTTAGTCAGCTTGGCTAGATTGTTTGTAGAGAAACCACTACAGTAGCTGGTGCTTTTCAGGGAAGAACCCAGCAGCAAGGGCCTGAGGAAGGAGGGTGTGGCCATGCTCCCAGTATGAGCAACTGGCACCTAGGAGCTATAACCTTGGATAGAATGAAATTCAGTATGTGCTGTCTGTACTTGTTGAAATTGGCCTCGAGGATTAAGGATAGCTCTCTTTACCTCAGACTCAAGCATGTTTATTCCAAGTGTCCTTCAAAAACATCTGCCCTGGGTCAGGCTGCCCCTGTGGCCCTGTAACAGAGAGGTGGGGGCAGGGGGAGAGAATAGCAAAGGGCCGTATTAAAAACATTGCACCCTTGAGTACAGCTAGAGAGAAAAAATGCTTCTTGACAGAGGTCACTGCTGTTAGTCACATTATGTAAAAATGCCCATGGTAAGAAGAGGAGATAGAGAGCCCATCCATGGAGAAGCTGTGCTGTGACAGGAAATGGCTCAGTTCAGAACCCCAGTTCAACTCTTCTGGCAGGATTTCCCTGGCCATTTCTGAAGAACATGTAAGTGTCCTGTTTGATAATGATATCTGCTCCTGGATATTGATCCCATTACTTTTTGCTGGCTCCGTGCTTAATCAATGTATGAATTTGCAACCAAAAGGGTTGCTTTGCTAGATCACTCTCCACACAGAATAGAGTGTGGTAGAGAAGAGAGAGAGGGAATCTTGGAAGAGAAGTCAGGTCAAAGGAGATAGATAGGAATGGGATCATGTGACATGCAGCCTTAGTGGTGAATGGATAATGTTTCTGAAGCTCATCCATGTTGCAACATGCATTGACACCAGCTCACACCATTTCACACTGTATTGTATTCTTCTTAAGGTGCACAACGTGTGTGTGCAGACTGAGCATCCCTCATCTGACAAGAAGTATCCGGAGTCTTTTAGACTTGGGAATAGGCTTTATGAGTTGATCATTCCTAATCAGAATATTTGAAACCTAGAATGCTCTCTGCTCTTCAGTCTTGGGTTGATCAATTGATGCCTCATTTTGTTTGCTTTGTCATCCATCGACGGACACATGGGGGATTTCCATATTTGGCTATTGTGAATAGCGCTTTTATAATTACATCATGTACAAGTTTTTGTTTGGACACCTGTGCTCAATTCTCTGAGAGTGTAGATTTAGGACTCCATGTGTTGGGTCATCTGGTATTTCTATGTTGAACGTAATGAGGAGCTACTAGAATTGACAAACTATAGAAACAAAAGTATATCAGTAATCGCTCAGGTTTGGGGGAAATTGAGGGCTCTGGAGAGTGATAGCTAATGGGGGAAGGGTATAAATTTTCTCTTTGTAATGAAAATATGCTAAAATTAACTGTGGTGAAGGTTGTACAAAGCTGTGAATATACTATGAAACGTTGGAATATACCTTTAATCTAATACAATTTTTTTTTTTTCTGAGACAGGGTATTACCATGTAGTGCAAGGTACAAATTCATGATCCTCCTGCCTCAGTCTCTGAAAAGCTGGTATTACAGGTGTCTGCTGTACCCAGCTACATTGTACTGTTTAAATTGGTGATTTGTATTGTTTATGAATTATATATTGGCATATCCATTTTTATTTTTTACAATGAGAAAGCAAATAACCTTATTTTATTTGAAGATTTTTTAGGGCATTAGTGAACTTGTAGATCCAAAAGTAAATATACTGTTAGAGTTCAAAATTATGTATTTTTGTCTACTTGTGTATTAAGAAAACAACAAGAAGAGCTCAGAGCAAGGATGGTTTTATCTCTATGCTGTTTCTAGACCCTTGAAAGGTCCATGGAGTGCACTAACTGTCCCTACATCTGTGGTAAATGAACTATCCACCCTCAGTGTTCTGGAACTGGTTTATAGCTCATGATAAAGGTTTGTTTTGCAGGATAGCCATGATCCTGAGCCCCAGATTTAGTGGTGGTTTTGTGTTCATTTGGGCTGTATTTTGAGTCATTATTCTTGCTGGGAGTCTGTTTCCTTCTAAGCTAACTGTCATGAAGCCAAAGGCTTTGACCTCTTCTGTGGAAGGGAGGCTAGACTGCCAAGGAGTGGGCTATCTTCAGGTACATTAAGGATCACATGTTAGTGAGCTGAGGCTCCTCTATTACCTGTACTGCATTCAGACCAACTTTTATTATTTTGTTTCTAGCGTAACATTAATCCAACTATCAAAACATAGTTCCCAGAAATTTTTATTCATTTATATTGATCCTCTAAAGTATAAAAGCAAAATTACCATGAAATGTTGAGCTTTAAGAAAAAATTTGTTACATTTTTAAGTAGAAATGTTTTTAATAGTTGATTTTTACTCCCTCCTAGGCACCAGTTCTAACTGGTAAAATGTGCTATTAATGGGGTAGAAATCTTTTGTCTGCTATTCTATCTATCTACCTATCTATCTATCTATCTATCTACCTATCCACCCATCCACCTACCCA
>JADRCH010000106.1:5365065-5447495 GCA_019843965.1 Rhynchomys soricoides | reverse complement strand
TATGTATGTATGTATGTGTGTATCTATCTATTCTATTTGTCTATTATCTATCTCTACTGTATGTATGTATATATGTATGTATGTACATTTTCATCCAATTTGTGTATCGTTTATTTCTGCTGTTATCTATCTATCTATCTATCTATCTATCTATCCATCTATCTATCTATCATCTATCTACTTACTTAAGTTGTCCCTGCAACATGATTAGGACTTAATGATCAGCCCTATTAGGAGCTGGGTGTAACTCCTTTTTGTTTGCCTATATGTATAACTTTGGAGATTAGTCTCTATAAAACAGTTTTGAGCTCACTGACTCATCTTTCCCATTGGATCAGCTTCTGTAGCCTGGGTCTTGAGTATCTCCCTAAATTCCATGCATTGAAAGACTAGTCCTAAACTCAAGGTGGGGCCAAGAAAAGAAAGTTAAGACACTGGAAATGTGCCCTAGAAGGGGATGTTGGGGCTCTAATCCCTTCCTCCTTGTCTCTCTCTGATTTGTGGTTACCCTAGGAGCAGTCTCTACTGTCATGTGTTCATTCCTTAATGCAATTTCTTATCACAGGCCCCCAAACAACAGGCTCAGACTGACCATAGAGTCAAACTTCCCAAACTATGAGCTCAAATAAACTCCTTCTTTTAGGCTGATTGCTTTGGGCATGCTTTACGGTAATGGAAAACTGAATAACACAGTAACCTTACTCATTTGTAAATGTGGCAATCATAAAAGATTGGGCCGATGGTCTGACATAAGCTATGCACAGTGAATTAGATAAGGCTGATGGCCCAACAATAACTCAGCAAGGGTTAGCAAGCACTCTTGTCTGCAGCCACTGGCTCAGGGAGCTTCCTTGACTGATCTAAGATTACACACAGAAAGTGCAAACCAGGCTTTCTAGCTTCCATTTAGTTGGGCTAACAGGCTACCTGCTGCTACCTAAAGTATCCTTAGATAGCAAAGAAGACTCCTGTTGTCCCCAAGAGACTGAAGCTTCCTTTTCAGAGAGATTTCTCCAGGAAATCCTTGAACTGAAATACAAAGGGGGTGAGGATTGAGAGCCTCAGGACAGTGGCATCATTTGGGGTTTGAGCTCCAACCCAGTCTACTTTGGTCAATGTGTTTGGCCCTGGTAGTGGTGGTCAAACTTGAGTGGAACCTGAGGACCTCATGCCTTAGGTTTACCTATGTCTTGGGTATTTGGATACCAGATAACAACGAGGCTGCAAATTTTATGCCATGGTTTACAGTTCCAGTCTCAACTTCCAGCTACCTAGGGAGTACATTGGAATTCTAAATTGAGTGATGGGCCTGTGTTTTGAACTTTCAGGGTATTTCTGTCTTGCCATGTGCTAAGTTTTGATTGTACTTCCACAAATACTATAGATACAGATACGGATTCTCCATTCTTTGTTGAATATTAATTTTTCTAATGAAGACTGACAGGATATCTTGACTCTTAGGATTTCATGTTAAGTTTTCCGTAGCCATCTGCCTTGCTCCCATGAGCTAGGGGGATGAGAATGAATGGGGGGGAATGAATGGGGAGCTAGGGGGACTGAGGGGAGAATGGTTTTCTTTTTCTGTGTTTCTGGGCTGAGAGCGGAATGGCTGCCTCCGATGGGATTCTTAACTTGTCTTTTTCGCCCATGAGTTGTCAGTGTTGACAGCTTAATCTGATTGTGCCGTAAGAGTCAAGCCAAGTGGGTCACAGGGGCAAGTACAGGTTAGATGTGCCATCTTGGTGGAGGGTGGCTGGGAAGCGGTACACAAGGACCTTAGCAAAGATCACCTGCAGGAAGACAGTGATTGGTCAGAGCCTCTGTTCTCATGGTAGGTCCACACTCTTTGTCAGCACCGTTTGCCTCTCAGTTGTGGAACAGTTAGAAAACACGTTAAAGTTTATCAGCACCAGAAAAATAAAAATAAAATCCCAGGAAACTTTTGGAAAGTAGTGACCACTATTCTTAGATTCTTCCTTGGGAAGCACCAGCCGCAGTCTTTCCTATCTGTGATCATCTCTCAGATATCCGCTGTGTCCTTTGATGGATACTACTTGGGATCAAGCTTTTATCCTTTCATAAAACTGACACTGAGTGAGTTCCTTTCTAGATGGTTCTTAACACCTCCCTCCCCCCATTCAAACAGTGAACGCATGGCTTCTTCAGGTCTGTGTTAAGACTCTGCACCTTCCGTCTGATGTCTATATCCTTTTCTGTCTGCCATGATGGTCTGTTATCTGCTGACTATGTCTGCTGAATAAGCTTCCACAATGGATTAACTCCCCCTAGCTTCGTGAGCCAAGGAATCATCACTGGCATCAGCCTTTTCTGGGTATTTGCTTTTTAGGCATGACCTGTTCTTACAGGCTACCCCACTCCTCATTCTTTCTTCTACTTTGAACTTCTTTTCTCTCTTCTTCTACCCTGTCTACCTAGCCCACTCCTGTGAGAGGGCAGCCACCTTCCTTGAGCACACACTTCTACATGAGATTGCTCTGCTTCTAGGCAGAGCCCAAAACTCTCTTCTACACTCCTAGGTCTTCTTTCTTACAAAAACAAGGCTCTTGTGTGGATTGTGAATAACACACAAAATCAGGGGCATGAGAGCCTTGTGGGAAAGGCTCTGTCTTGTGCATATTTGCACTCTGGAGACAATGTGTCATAGTGGTGATGAGGTAGTTGCGGGTTCAGTCTCCACATTGATCTGTGTGACTTCAGGTGATTTTTGTTTTGGCTTTTCTCAGCCTGAATTTTGCATAAGAAATAGTATCTATTTATTACCTGGGCTTAAAGTGAGGTCCACCTAAGTACCTTTTGCACAATAGTAGCTAGCAAAGTAGGATGCACCAGTGTCACCTGTTGGCATCCTGATTGCCATTCATCGATGGGGTCTAGAAAATGCTAGAACCCCAAATTCTGGACTAATAGAATAACTGCATAGATATGCAACATCAACCATTTTGTTGAATTCCCATTTTCTCTGAAATGGAGTGAATAAAACATTAATTTTCTCTTGTCTCTTTCCCCAGCCTTCAAAAGTGAATGTCTCTCAGACCTTAGAAAACACTTTACTTGCTTAAGCGACTCAGGAACATTTGGAAGAAAGCCACTTTACCCAATAAGCTAATAGCTAAAGTCAGGATTCACCTCCCTGCTGGTTGACTGACACCCCATTTCCCCCTCTTAAAAGAACTAAATGGCCTATATTTCTTTTTTAAATTAAAGTAAATGAAAATGAATTTCACCACTCCCCTGGAGATGACTGGAGACACACTGGGATGTCAAATAAAAAAGTTAGGAACTGCTGAGCTCAAGCTCAACACTGTGGGTTCCCGGGAAAGATGAAACATGAGAAGCACCCAGCGTGGAAGAGGTTGGTGGAGGGAGAATCAGGGGAGACAGATAGATTCTCCCTTATAGAGATGGAGGAGACTGGAGGGGAAGGCTGTATGGAAAAACGGCTATAGCACAAATGATCTTTAACTTCAGTAAAAAAGAAGCAAAGATACCCCAAGATGCGTTGAATAATTATCCAAGTTATTCTTGGCCACCCTAAGCATGCTTCCTCGCCATGCAAAAATATTGAAAGCAGAAGGGAAATGATTGGAGCTTGGATGTGTCACAGTTCTCTGATTTTACTAAGGAGATTTGAGCCTATTATTCCTGTCTCACTGTGAGCCCTCTCACTAGCAGAACCTCGATTCCTGAGGGACTGTGACTGAGTTCATCTGAGTTTAACAAGTGTTTAATGAAACCCAGGATGTGTCTGGGGCTAAGATGGGAACTGTGCTGCATGCAGGACGCAGATGACTAGGTCTTTAGCCCGGAGGAATTCCTGGTGAGGTGAGGGGAAAGGCTGGAGAGCTGTTTGTCAATGTGTCTGCCCCTCGCTTCTACCTCAGTGCAAGAGGCATGTAATCTTAGGTCAAAGACAAACTTCTCAGTAGCCTTTTGGGGCTTTGGATGGTACCCATATAGAGCGGTACCACTAGTGTGGGCTCCTGAGTGCTTAGGTCTGCTTCTCGCCACCTCTGGGTCTTTCTTGCCAACTACAGTAATTACCCCAAATTATTCAACAGAACAAGACACTCTTTTCACTCTCTGCAGTTGATGGCTTTCTCTTGCACCTGGAAGAAAATCAACACAATCTAAATTCATTAGCATTGCTTTGCATGGTCCTGACCCCTGCCTACCCCTGTCTTTCTCTCTTTGTAATCAGATTTCACCATCCCCCCACCCTGCAGCCTTCTAAGAAAACACATTGCTTAGTCACCGTATCTGAACTTGCCCCCACCCTTCCTTCCCTCTGTCTTTGTCATCTATAATTGCTGTTGGTAATTATTATTTGTTTCCTTCTTGTTCTTCAGCTAAGTTGTGAGCTCACAAGGGCAGAGAGCATGCCTTTCTGATTCTCTGCTTTGTGGCCAGCATGCAGAAGTTGCTCAATAAACAACTGAGGTGAGGTACTGTGGTACTTTATCTGCCTTTTATAGCTGGATCAGGACCAAATAGTTCCCAGGGAATAGGCACACTACATGAAATGTCCCTTGGGTGTTCATGTTTGTGTCGAGGACTCTGTCTCTAGCGGGTGCTGCTAATTTGAGTGACAGTGAGACCTTAGGACACGGGGTGTGGCTAGAGGCAGTCGATCACTGGGGTGTGTGATTTTGAAGGATATTTGGGGACTCTTGCTTCTTCCTCTGTCTACTTCCTTATTTGACTACCTGGCCATGACGAGGTAGACAACTTCAACCTCCATATACTCCTCCTACCACCATTTTGCCTTGCTGTAGGCCGACAGCAGCGGAGCAAGCCAGTCATGGAGTAATCCCCCTGAAACCACAAGCCAGAGTAAGTTTTGCCTCTCTTAAGGTTAATTTCTCCCCTTGGATGTGTCATAGTGCAAAGACCTCAACTAACACAACGTATTGGGAAGCAGCAGTTCTAAATCAGGTGTCCACACCATGTCTTCTGGCCCACTGTTTCAGGGCTGCCTGATTTTAAAAAGAAGTAATCTTTAAGGATTCTCCCTCCGGGATCTCAAAATTCACTGAGTGTAAGAGCTCAAAGACATAGCATTCTGTTGATTGACAGCTCTTTGGCCCTAGCCTGTCCCAGAAATGTTTTCCTGAAGAGACAGTCCTGCCTGCCTGCCTGTCTCCAGGTGATGTTTTCAGGCTTAATTAGAGGCTGTTACCCCTTCTTAAGTAGTCATACACCAGACATGCCAAATAACCTTAGCATCTAGTGCTAAGGTAGGAGACTGGAATAACAATTTGATTTCAAGTACTTAAAAGCCAAAGGCCTCTACACCACAATTGCTTGCTTCCTTACTTTAACAAGTTAAATGAGTTCTATATGAATTTTTAAATTTGTTCAATAACATTGAGTCTCCACATTGCTCACTCTGCTGGCCTAGAAGCTGTGGGAGGCACTGTGGAAAAAGGCTCCCTGCTACTAAGAGTAACTGTGAGGGTGCTGCTTGGAGCTTTTCACTCACCTTCCTGTGTTTAATCCTTGTAGCAGCTCCTGGAAGCTGGAGATGGAGACATAGTAGCAACAGGGAGCTGTGTTGGCCGCAAAGACTTCAGTCTAGGCTTACAACCAGGGTTTGACTTGAGCCTGCTTCACAGGAAGCTATTGCATATTGATTGGAGTAGGAGGGGTAATCAGAATGAGCAACTGTACAGTCCATTCTTTGCTGTCTTTCTAAAGCCTGTAGCTGTCCCTACCTAGTCTTAATGGCAGGCAATGTCCTCTCCAACCTGTAGGATTACCCTGGCATTGGAGCATTTAAGTGGCCTCCCTGGACAACAGGTTTCTAATGAGACTGTTACTTGAGTTTTAGGGCAAAAGCTCTGGATTAAGGTACCCTAACCAACTAGTTAGGGATTGGTTCCCCATCCCAATGTGTCAATCAAAGAAATGAGTGATGGTGAAAGCCAAGAAAGGAAATCCAGTCAATGTAGTGTATTGGGAAGAGGACCAGCTAAAGTGGGCCAGCGACTCCATGCCCATCTTGGGTATTAAGTTGATTGTGGGCCAAGGGCAAGGCATATGGGTAACTGAGCAGTCTTGGTCATGCTGTGGTCATTTCTGCTTCTGAAAGGTAATTTCAGAGGCTTCTTGCTTAAGAGGACATGCTGATCTCTTGCCCTCATTTGAACCATCATTCTCTGCACCCCTGTCCCCTTTGTTCTCCTGTTTGATCTCACTGTGTAGCCCAGACTGATCCCCTAGTTGTTTATAACCAAGGTTATTCCTGAGCTGCCTCTACCTCCTAAGGACATGAGCCTGTTGCGGAACAGTCCAGATTCAAACTGTAGCTCCATGGGAGGAAATGTGGTTGCTAGGAACATGAACTTGATAGACAGTGAAGCTTGGTGTGGGGCTCACCATGTAACAACTACACTTTTGATTTTAAGTCTTACCTGTTTCCATTGTTCCACTTGAAAAACACAGTCTACACGGTAACCACTCTCAGTGGTTATTTGTTAAGACTGAGTAGGAGAGTTTTAACAAATTACTTAACTCCATATCTGCTGCTCAGTTACATACAATGGAGTATCAGGTAAACCTTAGTTAGGACTTGCTTTTGGTATTTGGTACTTTGTTTCATAGCTGAGACAAAGTATTTGACAGAGGCAACAGAAAGGAGGAAGGACTTATTTTGGCGCATGGTGTGATGGGATGATGGGATGCAGTACATCATAGTGGGGGAATGGGGTGAAGTTTTCGGCAGTAGAGTCTGTGGCTGAGGCTCCTCCCATTCCAGGGGACCAGGGAGCAGACAGCTGGGGTCAGAAGCAGGGCTTGTGACTCACAGCTTCCAACTTGGCCCTACTTCCTTAAATGGTTTACAATTCCCCAAACTGTACCATAGGCTGGGGACCAAAGTACCCAGACACATGAGCCTGCGGGGAACACTGCATACTTAAACCCCAGCACTGCTTTTCCCTCTTTCCTCTCTTACACCGTTCCTCATGTCCTTCCTGGACGTCATGCCCTTTGATTTTTTTTTTTTTTTTCTGCCTTTGGTACTGCAATGATCAGCCCATCATATTAGCCCAGTCAGTACATTCTATCAGGAAGAGAAGTGTCCATTACTGGCCTCAGACTCCTGCCAGGATTGGTGAGCTGCAGTTAGTATTGATAACTGGTAGCAGAGCTGGCTATTATAAAAGGTCTCTTATCATTGATGACTATGGACCTGGAGGTCAAAGGACCATTGGGTTTTTCTCAACCCTAATTTCATGGCTATCTTTCTTCCAGCCATTGTTCCAATGGTCACAGGGAGGAACTACTTTAGGGCCACTGTCCAGGAGACCTGGGCACAGGACAGTAAGCACTGAAATTCATGACCGCATCTGGATAGTTGTGTGGTTGAAGTAAAGACAGGATGGAAGGAGAATTGGGGACAGAAACCCTTATTATGAAGATCTGATGGACTAGAAGCAGACTCTAGAGGGAGGAAGGGAACAGCTGAGAATACAGGAGCAGATGAATCTGGAAATACAGGGGATTGGGTAGATGAGGGTGGGTAGATGTGGGGAGGGCAGATGTGGGGAGGGCATCCAGCAGGCAGGTGGATGTAGGGATGGAAGAAACTTTCTCACCCTCTTGGCCTGAGGCAACTCTCCTTGTGAGGTCTTTCTTGTGCTTGACAGAGATGACAGACAGATTTAACAGCGACTGTAGGTTATCAGACCTCTTCATGAGAAGGATTCTAAGGTAACCAGGGGGAACGCTTCCTGAGGCAGAGATTTGTGGAACTGGAGTATTACTGCAGTCAAGGCTGTTCTCTTGTCTCTCCTGCATCCAGGATCTGTTGTTCCCGGGAGCCCATTTTTCATTTCTAGGGCAGAGCTGATTGTTGGCTCTGGGCAGGACAAGTTTGCCTTTGGACGATGATGTACAGCATCCAAGTATACTGCCTGGTTAGTAAATTATCCGCGGATCACTGAAGGATGGGGTACTTTAAATTTGCAGCCAATGAACTTTGGGAGCGTCTATAGTCCTGAATTTGCAAAGGAAATCAGCTCCGAATAAGCAGGAGATGGGCCTAGTATGTGCCAGAGCCATGGCACTGAAGGTCTTGAAGAATGTCTGTACTTGAGAAGAGGTAGGGACTACCTTTTATGAGCACCTATTGTGTGCCTGGCCTTTAGCACACTGTGGTAATCTTTACCACAGTTCTATGGGAAAACTTTCATAAAAGTAGGAAGACTGAGGCCCAGGGAGGTGAAGAGACTTGATGTAGGACAGACACTTGTATGGACAGTCTAGATTTGGTCCAGGCATGATTGACTGCATAGATCTCTTGTTTCTGTTGAGTGACAAATGTTTAGGCTAAGGAAACATCCTCTGCAAAGGGCCAGGTGGTAAACATTTTAGGCTTTGAGGGATATTAAGTTTTTGCCACCTGGATTCAGCCACCTGGATTCAGCCACCTGGATTCAGCCACCTGGATTCAGCCACCTGGATTCAGCCACCTGGATTCAGCTTTGTTACTTTAGCACCAAAGTAGCCATTGATACTACATAAACAAGAGAGTTTAGTTACTGTTCAATAAAACTTTATGTAGTAAAACAAATACTGGGCCAGAATGGGGCTGTGAGCCAGTTTGCCAAGCTTTGTTTTAGAGTCTGGCCAGATAGTGGATGCTAGGCTGGCCCAGATCAACACAGACAGCTGGATTTACTCTCTCACTGTAAATGATTCTCAGAAGAAATAGATCTGCACAGTGACCTGAGTCAAGAGATCAATGGCCTGTGCCCGCCATCCCTCCAGACTGTCAGAACCCTTCCAGGAATTTCTCACAAGCAGATGCTGCCTTTGAGGACACAGGGTAGACTTCTCTGTGGTCAACACGTGAGACCTGTGATGTAGGTAAAGTTAAATGAAGGAGGGGGAGGAGCAGCACAATTTCTGCTCTCTTGTCCTCTTCATAGAAATACCAATTCTGAAACTAATCATTACTGTGAGAACACCGGTGTGCATGTGTGTGTATGTGTGTCTGTGCAAATGCATGTATGTTTGTGAAGGAATGTGAGGTGTGTGTGTGTGTGCACTCGCGCACCTATGCTGTTGTGTGAGTGAATGGAGTGTGTGTGTGTGAGGGGGGGAATGTGTGCATGCATGTGAATGCATGTGTAGTGTGCATGTGCACCTGTGTGTGCGCCTGTGAATGAATGTGAGGTGTGTATATGTGTGTGTTTGTATGTGTGTGTGAATGAATGTGTGTTACATGTGTGTATACCTATATATGTGCTCCTGTGCTTGTGTGTGAATGGATGTGTGTGTGTGTGTGTGTGTGTGCGTGCGTGTGTGTGTGTGTGTGTGAGGGGGACATGCTCACCTGTAATCCACAGACTGACGATGTCATGTGTCTTCCTCAGTTTTTCTCGATCACCTGGAGTGCACTGATGTGTCTGTGCTGTCTGCTCAGGAGGCTCCAGGGATCCACCTCGCTGTCTCCCCAGTGCTGGGGCTGTAGACATGTGTCACCTAGCTTTTTATGTTGATGAACTGAGCTTGTGTCCTTACTTGTTCATGGCAAACCCTTTACCAACTGAGCCACTTCCTCAGTCCCTGGTTTTTCTGCTTCCAATAATACATTCGCCGGAATTTGGGAGTCTTTCTGTTTACCCAGTGATAACTCTCTTAGCTTACTGCTGGAGCTAGTACAGGCTGTTACACCAGAAAAGATTGTTCCTCTATTATTATAAAATTTTAAATTTCCCCAAAATTCTCACATATGTATTCTTCCAGAAAAATATTTAGCACAATTCAGCCAAGTGGTGTGCTCCTTCAGAATCCTGTCTGGACTTTGATTATCTCTGCCTTTGACTTGTAGATTACTTTAGAGGCCTTTGGTGTTTTTAGAATGTTGAGTCTTGTAAATAAGTTGTGCTTCATTTTGAGATAGGGTTTCATGTAGTCCAGGCTGGCTTTGAACTTACTACTTAATTGGGCATGACTCTGAACTTCTGACGAGATGGTGTCCCCAATGCTGCCACACCTGTTTTTTGCAGTACTGGGGATCGAACCCCAAGCTCCATGTCTTGCTAAACAAGCACTCCATTGCTTTCAATATATCCCTGTCTTAGTACAAGATGGTATGTTTGTTCTTTGCTCACATCTCGTTTTATGTCTCAGCAAGTTTGAGTGTCTTCTCTTAGATTTTGTGCACCTCATGTTTATTTCTGATTCATTTTTGTTTCTTTTGTATGTGGATGGACCGTTTCTAGTGTGTTTTTTAGTCGGCTCTTGCTGATTTAAAACCGTGTGCTCTAATGGGCCCAGTGGGCAAGGTGCTTGCCGTGCACATGCAGATGAGTTTGGGTTTCCAGCATCCATACAGAAAGAGTGACACAGTAATAGGTAGTATGTATCTGTAATCGCAGCACTAGGGAGTTGGAGACAGAGGAATCCTGGGGCTTGCTAGTCAACCATTCTAGCCAAGCTGGTGAGCTCCAGATTCAGTGAGAGATCCTGTCTAAGTAAGTGGATGGTAAGTGACTGAGAAGGACATCTGATGTTGGCTTCTAGATTCAGATGCACACATGTACATTATACCTGCATACACATGTACACACATACACAATACACACACATGCATACCCATGCACACGAGCACACACATACAAACAAACACAATGCAATACACATTTTAAGCGTCTATTTTATATCTGGATCCAACACAAAGATTCTTTTTATCAGTCACACTCTTGGATATTAAGATAAATGATTAACATCCTCTGCAAACGACAACTTGCCTTTTCCTTTTAAAAAAGTTACATTTTGATTTTTTTTATTTTTGGAAATTCCAGGATAAGGTTAAGCAATAGTGATAATAGCAGATAATTTTTTTCTGATTCAATTACAGTACTTCTTGAATTACATGAATTATAACGGCTATTTCTTCAATATACATAATGTATACCATGTAGTGAGCTGGTGTTCCAATTACTTTTATTGTTATTTATTTTTTAATTATAGGAATAAATGTTGAGATCATCATGTAGCTTTACCCCCACTGACATATTTTATTTTTACAGATGTGTAAGTAAATTTTCAGATATTAAGCCATCATTGTAATTAACTTAAATTGGCTTTTTATTCCTTTAATATAGTAGTTGATTTGATTTGCTGACATTGGGCATAGCTCCTCAATCCTTTATCAGAACCATGTTTATGATTTGGGCTACATTTGAATCTTGGGAAGGTGCTCTGATGAATACATTGTGTGTATTATGTAATAACCATACAGGAGTCTGGGAACTTCATTAAATATGCTAGTATTTATGCAGCCGGATACACAAATGCAAAATGAAATCAGGGCATAGACACCATGAATAGGCTCAAAGTGGGGATGGCCACAGAGGCTTACATCAGGTTTTCAAGTTTCTAGTTTTTAGTGGTGGGCTCCCTCACAGAGACCCTTAAAACAAGGGATCATGTGATACCCAGGAGAAGTGGACCAATGACTAGAAGTCCAGAAGGTTACAAGTTCAAGAATGATCCCAGGGAGTGATTCTAGCTTACCTGCATGAGTGATGTAGGTGGCTCTTCACAACTACCCACTCTGGATGAGGGAGTTGGAATATTTGTACCCCAGCCCCTCCACAGTAGATGTGCCCGGCAGTAGGTGAGGGCTGTAGAGGGAAGAGGGTCACACTGATAGTACAGGCTACTCCCACCATGTGAGTCATGGAAAGAGCAGAGCCCAGAACCCTTGGGTGTTCAGAATCTGGATAAGAGCTTGTGTTTGATTTTGCTCTCAAACTATCCAAATGAAGAAATGTTATTGCTTTCTTCTGTTCCATGCTATTTGGTAGCTGACTTTTGCAAGTAGCTTGAAATGGCAGGACACCCTTTTTCCTTTACTCTATTGGTTGGGGAGGTTCAGAGCAACTCAGAATCAACTTTACATATTTCTGTCAAACAAACGAATGAACAAACACCCCAAATACACACAAAGCCTGCTTTTCATTGAGCCATGGTATATTTCTTACAGTCTTTCATAAAATTTGAGTCCCTAAGAGATGGACTTACATATTTCTTCTCCTTTTCAGTGATTCAAAAGAAAGATATTGCTTAATTAGTAACTGCTTTACTAGTTCCTGGTCTACAATAGATGCTCAAATCCTTGCTGAATGGAAGGATGAATGGGTGTGTTGTTTCATCACCCCAGTTTTATGAAATCGATTTTTTTCTTCTTTGCAAGAGTTATTCCTATGGTTTTATTTTTAAAGAATCACCTATTCACATTTATCTGTTCTACTTTGATTAAAAATTTCTAATTAATTAAGCACTTCATGCACTTTATTCATTTTATTCTGCTTTTCATATGTTTTCTAGCATGTATTTTTAAAGATTTATTTGAAGTCTGTCACTATGTGGGTATGTGCACACAAGTGTAGTTACCAATGGAGGCCAGCAGAGGGCAGCAAATTCCATGGAGCTGGAGCTACAGGTGGTTCTATGCTGTCTCTCAATTCCTTTATATATGCTATAAACCTACAGGTTGATTAAGTAAGTTCTTTTACTTTTCTTTTGGTTTAAGAAAAACTCAATATATATTCAGCTTTGGTTGTATCTCTAAAGTCTGAAATGGTAGTTATTTTTTCTGTTTTTCTAATTATTCTATAATTTGTTTATTTCCTCTTCAGTGTACCAAGCCAGTGCATTGTTTTCTAGTTCTTGAGTGGTTGAGCTTTAAAACATTGACCTTTCATAAGCAATGTCAAATTTATTACATTGTGATTATAGGCTATGACCTGTATGATTTAATTAGGAGGATTTATTTTTGTTTAGTTCTTATAAATTCTAAAAAATAAAAAACAAGATTATTTTTTTCTTCCTTTCCTCTCTGGCTTTTACCCTATACCTCATACAGTTTAATGAAATATTTGAGAACTTGGCCATCTCGCCAGTATTCAGTAGTGTATTTAATTACTTCATGGGTCAGGTCCTTCTTAGAGTGTGACTCTGTAAAAATAACATATGATCAATATGACCAGCTCAGGCAGTTTTATAACACAGAGTAGAATATTAAATGCAGTGTGACGTCTTTAACTCTATTGACTCTGAGGGATCATCTTATAGGGAGCTTTCCTTATGAGTTCCTTTCACCTATCCCCTTAGGTTTGGACCCCTCACTGGCAGGGACAGTCTTTGGTACTCAGACAGTAGTAGCCATTACTTGTGTAGACGGCTAGTCTAGAGGTAATCTATTGCATATGTACCAGGATAGACCCTTTCATATTCCATACAGTAACGTAGGTATTAAATCTTTGCATTCTGGTGATGGTGCGAGAATGAGTTTCAATATAAGTGGTTTTCTGGACTTTTCTACAACTGCTGTATCCTGCAGTCACTACGGAAAAGAGACTTGACCGGGAGAGTAATTAACCTTGTACAAGGTTCAACTGGTCTGAGCTGCTTTGCATTTGGTCACCTGACTTCAACAGCCTTGGGACACCTAAAGTTGCCTCAGCCCTCAGCTGGTATCTTTGATCATCTGGTGTTTGAACATCACCCCCCTTTTCTTATTTCCACCAAGGATTTTGGAGCTCACAACAGTGAGAAGCAAAGACGAGGGCAAACTGAACAAACCCACTGTCCTCTAGAACAGAGGCCAAAAAAGTACATCCTGGTAGGCAAACACAATGCTGCAGCATGTCCAGATTGCTGACTATTTTTATTTTATATATAAATAAAGTTTTATTGAATGCTGCCACACCCATGGTTTTGCTCCATGTCTGCAGTTTCTGGAGAGGCCATGGGGCACACATTTTGCAATATTTATTCTCTTAATCTCTATGGAAACAGCTTGTCACAGCTTGTCACTCCTGATGTAGAAAGGCAGTGTCCAGGCAGAAAGATAGCACAGCCCCTTCTGTGCTAGCCAGGAGATCCTTGTGTTCTTAGTAAAGTGAGTCCCTTTCCTGGGTAGATATTAGGCCTTACGTGTTCTTGCTGACCCTGTCAGCTCACAGGTTTGTCTGTGAGCTGACTGCACTGGTCTACACTGCTGGGCTCCAGTACATTGTACCCAAGAAGTCTTGAAGAGTGAGTTGGTGTTAGGCACACCGAGGACACGCTGGAAGGGCAGCAACCGAGAGGATATGTGGAGAGGAAGGGTCATAAATAAAACAGAGGAGCTATGGGTATATAGAACGGAGGTGGGGAAACTGAGTTTGGCCAGACACAAGAAGGGGAACATGGGCGTCTTGGTCTCTCACACTCTTCTGAATGTTTACAGCCTCTAACATCTTTACTCATTTGTTTTGGGATTTCAGCTGGAGGAGTTCTGTCTCCTTTGAGTCTCTGAACCCTGAGGCAGTTTCTAAAGTTTTCGTTTAACTCGAGATCTTTTTCTAATTAGGGAAGATATAACATATAAGCTTTATACAATCTTATCTCCTGGGAAACTCCTTTGCCCTTGGAGGATGGTATGGGTGTGTATGGGTGTGTGTTGGGAATTCTGCTATTTTCTTTGGCAGCCATACCAGGCCTTTCTCTGTTCCCCAGCCTTCCTCGGGCCCCTCAGGACACACCTAGAAAGTACTGTCATGGCAATCCTGAGCTGGGCTCAGTTCCTAGTTTACCATCCCCATCTCTTCAATGTGTGTGTAATGGAGGCAGTGTTTCTAGCCGTTCCCCCAGCTGCTGTCTGTCTGCTCTTCCCCTGAAATGCTGCTGTCATGTGACTGTTTACTGGGGAAACATTTACTGTCATCTGAGTTTGCTAGAAACAGGGATTTCTTTATAAATGGGGACACAGCCAAGGATGTGACCTCCAGGACAGAGGCGATTGTTTCCTCAGATTCTCTTTGTCTAGCTGTTTGGCTGGAGCAATTGAATTACTGACTGAGCCTCAATCTCCCCTTCTGTAAAATGGGTAGAGGTACTCTTTTCAGCATTGCAGACATGGATGTGAAGACAGCATAGGGAGAGCCTGCAGGTGCTCAGATGCAAAGGCTCCTGGATCAGCTGTTCTCGATTTCAACCCTGGCTGTGTCATATGCTCTATGACCCTGAGACTGCTTAATCTGTGCTTTGTTGTTTTCTGTAGTCTTTGAAACCCTCACCCCTTCTTGCTAGCATCTAACTCCATTTTCTTTTCTTATGTATACTTCATCTGTTGGACTCCTTGTCAGTTTGGGGAATAAAATTACCTTATTAATCATTTCTTTGTAAATACTACTGTGAAACAAGGGGATATTGCATCCACTCATCTTTTCATTATTATGGTAATAACTTTCAATTTATAACTAATTAACGTTGCTCCTTTCTAACCCAGCCTTCATTACAAGCAGCCAGTGAGGAACCCAGAAGTTGATGCACAGCTAGCAGGAATCCTGCTGCTCCCTGCACTGAGGGATAATCTCTCCAAGGCCTTCATTTTTAGATTACAGGTGGTGAGAGGCTTCTTTCCATATGCCTGTGTCTAGGGCCCAGGGGTGGTTGTCCATCTCCTGCAACAGGACTGACTGGTGTGACTGAGTCTGTGGCGAGAGGAGGCAGCCAGCAGGAAATCAGAGACTACACCTTGGGAAGAACAGGAGATGCCCAGAGATATTCTAAAAACAAACACTCAAAGGAGCATGGCTACTGTCTTGAGAATGATGATCACAGGACCTGGGTTTGCTCTCTTGAGTCCACAGGGAGAGAGACCAGGAGAAATGGGCAGGAGTCTGCAAGAGACAGCAGATTTGGATACAGTGTAATGGATGCGCTTGTTACTGTGACAGTCACAGCTACTGGAATAGAATAGTCCTTCTAGAGAGATCTCAATTGCCTCTCCCTCCTCCCTTTGAGGTACATTCAAGTTCCTTCAGATTTAAACCCCTGTGGCTTGGTGACTTTTATAGATAGGAAATCATTCAGTAGAACTTCTAGATCCCCTGAAATTCTGTATTGCACATTGTATCTTTCCATTGTGGAGAAACTGGCTCGAACAAGTGTTAGACATTTAGCATAGCTACCCTGCGATGTCAGATAGTGTTATTATTTAGACCAACAGCATCATTCTACTGCAGGCTGATATAGACCAGTGAACTGAGAAGACTCGGCAAAGAGAGGGAGGGCTGGGATGAGATGCCTTAATAACATGCACACATTCTCTTTGATCTCAGGCAGGATGCAGAGAGCACCAACCCCCTCCTGCTCCACCAGGGGCTGAGATAAGAGACTCCAGTTCCCCCGTGGACATTTCTGGAATGAGAGTCATTAGCTTTCCTCTGTTTATGAAGTGAACATAAACACATACAAAAATGGTTTCCTTTCTCCCTTCTGGATTAATTATACAAATTCACTCCTCTTGGATTAATTAAGTTTATTTGCTATTCTTTTCAATAAAAAGATTTGGGACAGTGGGTGAAGGGCACAGAGAAAGTGGGTATTGTGAAAGCTTTGACACCCTTCTCAGGATTCCAAAGCAGCCCTTCGCACGCTGTCCAATAGAATGGGCTACAGTGATCGAGATAGTCCATATTGGATCTGCACAACAGGCAGTCACTGTAGCCACTGAGCTCACATGGTCATTGAGCACTTGCCAGTGCTGTGGAGGGGGTTGACTTTTTAGTTTTATTTCATTCTTCACTGAAGAAATTCAGAGAAAAAGAAGAGAATTTTAGTTTGGCTGAACCATTCCCAATCGCAAATGAGAAGAGTAACATTGGGAATGAAGCAGTTGAGAGAGCTTGGCATGTAGCCAGCGCTCACACCGGGTGCCAGGGGGTCACCATCCAATTTCAGGCCATGGTGCCACTATCCTCAAGTCACATCCTGTCAGGTCTTCACCAGGTTTACCTCCAAGATAATCCTACCTGTGAAATGGCATTGGCTTGCCTGGTCGAGGCTAAGGCAGCTTGAGCAGACCTTCATAACCCAGAGGCATAATTTTCTGAGAACACATCAATAGCCACTGGGGAATGTTTTCCTCCAAGGAGAAAAAGGGGCCTTTTGTTTGGACCATCCTACCATGGGGTCCCAGTACTGGGATATTCAGGCCTTTTTAAGATCCACAGCAATGTGTGAAGGGGAGACTATTCATTATTCTTCTGACTGCTCTGGCAAATTGTCTGAAAGAAGCAACTTGAAAGATTTATTGTCTCACAGTTTCAGGGGATTTCAGCCTATTAAGGGAGACATGGAAGCAAGAGTAGCTCTGTCCATGGTGTGTATGAGGTGGCTGGTCACACATGGTGGCTTGTATGGATCTAGAAAGAATTAGCTCAGAATCAGGGCTGGACTCACAAAGTTCATCCCCACTTCTGTCAGGCAGGCTCCACCTTCTGAAAGCCTCAGAACCTTCCCAAACACCACCACTTAGCATCCAAGTGTTCAAACACAAGGATGTATGTGTCTGTGTCTGTGTGTGTGCATGCTTGGGAGGACATTTCACATTCAGACCATACGGGAAACTACAGCGGTCAAGGTCATTCAGCTCCTTTGGTCATGTGGGCACATAATGGATCTTAAGTCAAGCATCCATTTTCTCATCTACAACTGTAGAACCTAGGCCAATGGATTCTGTGAGTGGATTAGTTACCATCTGGGAGGCTGTGACAAAATACCTCAGACTGGACATTTACAAATAATGGACACTTACTGTTCACAGTTCTGGAAGCAGAGAAATCTAAAACGAAGGCTCCCATAGATTCAGTGTCTGGTAAGGTGGCTGCTGTCTACTTCAGAGACAGGACTGCTTTACTGTGACCTCCAGTGGTGGGAGGGGGAGGGCAGAGCTCCTATGCCTCATGTCTGTTATGATCACACTGGTTATTGGCTCTTACATACAGCCTTTCTTCTTTCCTTTTGTGAGGGCACTAGAATTTCACTGTAGCAAAGAGAATAAAAAAAAAGGGTAAGTTATTTAGCACACAGTGTGACTTGCAGTAAATATTCATCAAGTGCTGTATATTGTTGTCCCCTGTGCAAGTGTGTGTTGAGAGACTATTGTCACCTCTTTCTCAGACTCACATTCCTACTCAGGACCTGGGCCCTCATTCTCTGCCTGTGAGAGTATTTGTTGCCCCTGGTCAGTTGAGTCTTGCTCCAGTACTGACTCCTCATTTGAAAGCAGGTACCTTGCTCATGACTGTACCCCTTTGCTAGGGTCCACTGGTTCAATACCTGGTTGGTATGGCGGTACAGGGTCTGATGCCTTCATCTCAGTTCAGTGCAGTCTTGAGGGGACATCCTTGGTGTAGAGCTTCCTGGACAACGTGAATGTGTCGTAGCTTGATTCCTTCCCCTCACCCACTCTGCTTCCTTCGCTCTTCATGGGTGATAGGTCCAAGAACATTTTCCTGCTCTGAGCTGTTTCCCAGGGAGTCTAGTCTAGAATGGAGCACGAGCCTTCTCCCTTTCTGCAAATGTAGTCATATTTTACCTAGAGTGAAGCCAGACTTTGAA
The DNA here is from genome assembly GCA_019843965.1 of Rhynchomys soricoides. Classification (NCBI taxonomy): domain Eukaryota; kingdom Metazoa; phylum Chordata; class Mammalia; order Rodentia; family Muridae; genus Rhynchomys; species Rhynchomys soricoides. The sequence continues at coordinate 5,429,066 of JADRCH010000106.1, read as the reverse complement.
CCACATCTCCTGTTCTGACCACTTCCCTGGCAAGGAGAGACCCTCCCTCCTCAGTACAGAAACCACCGTTTCCTCTTCATAATCACCGAGTAAAGAAAGTCTCTTGGATATGACTTTTCAGGCTTTTTCCAACTGACCCCCTATGGAACTTTCTGGAACAATTCTACCACTATTCTAAGCTTTATCATTGCTGAATAGAGGTGTGCTCATGTTATTGATTATGCTTGTGTGTGTGTGTGTGTGTTCATGTATGTGCTTGTAGGATGTGTATATATGTACATATGTATGTATGTACGCATGTATGTATGTGTATGTATGTACATATGTATGTATGTGTATGTATGTATGTGTATGTATGTATTTTGTGTGTATAAGTGGCAGTCTTTCTGTGTACCCTATGCTGGCTTCTTGTCTTAGTCTCCCGAGTGTTGAGATTACAAGCATTTATTACTACACCTGACAGGTTTTTTTTGTCTCTCTCTTTTTAAACCCAGATGTCTTTTCTCCCTTTTAACAGCTGGGCCACCCACTCCTTTCTTTATACTGAATGATCCACACCCCCAACCCTGGTGTTCCTTTCAAATCCAGCTCTCACGTTAACTTTATTTATTGATGGAATTCTGTAACTGATTGGCAACTCTGTCAAGTCAGTCCATCCTCTGGATAGAGGAAGCAGAGAGTTTGTCTTCCTCCAGGCTCCTGGTCTCTCTCATACGAGAGCTTTCTACAGAGTATCAAAGTGAATCCAAACCACACAGCTGTCCTTTTAGCTTGTGTTTCTCTGATTTGTATCCCCCACTCATCTTCACTGGCTGTCACATAGTAAATACTCAGCTCTCAGAGGGTTTTTAATTCTTAGTAGTTGGTTCATAATAAATATTAGAGAAAGAGGAGAGAGACAAAGGGTAAGTTGCTTTAGTAGGTGTATTAGATTACGCATCACTAATAAATGATCATCATTAAACAGGTTCCCACATCTCAGTAAGTTACCACAGAACCTCATGCTCCTGCTATGTGTCACATGGACCACAGGTTGGCTGTAGCTTTATTCTGTGCCGCTGTCAATCTAGTACTCAGACCTTGCCATGGGAGATGGACAATTTTGGATCTCCAGAGCTCTCGTCTGGCAAGTCACATAGCCACTGTTAAGGCTGGAGTGTTAGGTCATACTCTTCTCATGAGGAAGGCTGTCAGAACCCACGAGGCCAGAGCTTCTACCTCTTTCTCTAAGGAGTATACAATCTTCCTCCATGGACCACCCTAAATCAAAAGGTCAAACATGTTGTTAGTAGGTCTTGGAGGTGTATAAACCCTTACAATTAAAATGCGTTGAGAAATAATAAACAATACAATAAACTTAAAGGTGAGAGATGAATGGTCCCATTCTAACCACCCAGGGGATTTGGGGGGGCATGTTTCAGAAAACATGGCCATTTAAGGAGGAGCACCCTTAGCCAACGACACTGGGTTTGTGGATACTGCTGTTCCTCACTGCGACGCAGAGTCTATGCTGCTGATTCTGGTGAAAACCAAAGCATTTCCAACCATGACGGCCCTGTGGTGGCCTGTATGCATGACTTCACTGTATCTCACAAGCAGTCAGTAGACCATGGAGACACTTGATGGATGGCTTACTCCTTGTAATTTCTGGGCCTGTAACTGTTTGGAGCTGTCAGGGCCAGACAGCATGACTGCTATACCATCATGGCTGTAAAAAATGCCCGTCGAAAGGCTTGTTCCAGTCAGTCACTAGATGGAATAAATCATGGGGGGGGCAGAGAATTTGGGGGGGGGACAGATCTTGTGATTTGGAGATGCTATGCAAAGCTTGAGACACTGTACGACTGCTGAGGAGATACTGACAGAGTCCTGTCGTAATCCTTTCCAGTTCTGACCTGAAGGTGGACAGCTTCTTGTGTGTGTGTGGTGTGTGTGTGTTTGTGTGTGTGTGAAAGAGGGGGGATAGGGAGGGAGGGAAGGAGAGAGAGAGAGAGAGAGAGAAATAATGACTGGGAAGTCTGATCCCATATGTGCTGGCCAATTTTATGTTAGACTTGACACAAGCTAAAGTCATCTGAGGGGGTGGCAATTAAGAAATGTTTCTATAAGATGGGCTGTAAGCAAACCTATAGGGAATTTTCTTAATCAGTGATTGATGTGGGAGGGCCCAGTCCATTGTGGGTGGTACCATTCCTAGGCTGGTGGTCTTGGGTTCTATAAGAAAACAGGTTGAGAAGGCCATGAGGAGTAAGCCAATAAACAGAACTCCTCCATGGCCTCAGCTCCTGCTTCCAGGTTCCTGCCCTGTTTGAGTTCCTATCTGACTTCCTTTGATGATGAACAGTGATGGTGTTTTATTATAGTACTAGAATTCCTGACTAGGATTCCATGGCATCCTGACCTACGTCATCCCAGCCTCATGGCTTCCAGACCCATGTCATCTGGAGCTCCTTTCATTTGATCCTCTGCCTCTTTCTCATTCTGTCTTGCTCATGGCTATTAGCTTTGCCTCTCAGCTCACTTCTCTTCCTGCTCCCACATTAAGCACTTGCTGCTACCTAGCCACTGGGATCAGATCTGAGTCGATCTGTCATTTGTCTCTCAGATCTATCCTGGGTTGTAGGCTGTAGAATGCTCAGGACAAAGGAAGGAAATCATGGTATCTCTCTTGGTGCTGTAACTCTGTTCATTGGTACTCTTGGGGAAGATTTGTAACCCCAGATTGTCTCCTCTGAAATATCAGGGCCCTGGAGACTAATTCTAATATGTTAATGGAATACTAAAATTGGGTTACTGGTGTAGCATTCAATTCTTTCTTGAAAAACTTAGGGTAATATGTGGGTAAATACAGTGCAAGAGATTGCGGGCTTCTAGAACCAAGTAGAATGAAAGAGAGAATTTAACCTATGACATTTCAGGGAAGTTAGAGGCAGGGAAGGGACCATGTTTGTTAACAGGGAAATGTTAACTTAAAAGACCAAAGGTAAACTCTTAGAAGGGATGCTCATGTCTTGCAGAGTAGGAAGGGCCTGGTGTCAACCATGGATTGGAGATAGCAGCTCGTAACTCAGAATAGAATTGAGGTTAATGTAAAATGCCAGCAAAAGTGTATCACATAGCCCTCTACAAGGGCTTAAGGATTCAGAATCTCTGTTAGGGTTTTGTTGCTATGAAGAGACACTGTGACCAAAGATCTCTTATAAAGGAAAACATTTTGGGGTTGGCTTACAGTTCAGAGGTTTAGTCCATTATCATCATGGCAGGAAACATGGTAGCATGCAGGTAGACATGGTGCTGAAGAGGTAGCTGAGAGTTATACATCTGGATCTATAGGCAGCAGTCAGGGAAAGTCACATTAGCCTGGATGGAGCATCTGAGACCTCACAGCCTGCTCCCAGTAACAAACTTCTTCCAACAAGGCCATACCTCCTGTGGCCTAGGGGGGGCATTTTCTTTCTAACCACCATAGATCCCCAGGGTGCACAGGGCAGGCTACTGTCACTGACCAGAGGAGGGAGGACACTTGTGAAAAGAAACAGAAAAAAAACAACTTTCCATTTATGAAACTACTCTATTTCAAAGCATGCTTGCTGATGTTTTTAAGTTATAAGATATCTTTTTTTTATTAAGACTCAAACTCACTTGAGGAAAGAGGTGGTTATTCCATGATTCCCCAGACAACTGGGCAGTGTCCACTACAATGAGGGCCATCTTCCCCATTAGGTCCTCTGGTTCAAACACCCAGGAACTTCCTCACCCATAGGCCTGAGGTAGCCAGTCATTCTACCCGATGCCAAGCCACCTGGGCTTTGTTTTAGAAGGAAAACACAGACTCAGTCTTACTGAGCCACCATAATTCTTTAGTGGCCTCCTTCCCTCCAGTTGTCCCTCCTTCTCCCTCTCTCTCTCTCTCTCTCTCCCTCTCTCCCTCTCTCTCCCACCCTCTTACCCCACCCTCCTACTCTTCCTTCCTCCCTTCCTCCCTTCCTTCCTTCCTTCCTAACAAGGTTTCATATAGCCCAGACTGGCTTTGCCCTTTCTTTGTAGCTGAGGATAACTTTTAACTTCTAATCTTCCTGTCTGCCTGCCCTGGGCACTGAGATTATAAGCCCTGGCTACTAACCATGCTCTGAGTTTTCGACAGACACCTTTGATGCAGCCCACTTCATTTTTTTTTTTTTTTATTGACAGCATTGTATTCTGTTTCTTTTGTTCAGTGATCTTTGGTCAGGACTAACTGTAGCACAGTGAGACTACTTCTAGTGTACCTACCTCTCTTAGCAATGTCATGATGAATAAGCCCATGCCTCTGTTTTAGTATTTCTGCAGAACACATTCCTAAAAAGAGACTGAATGTTTCAAGAAGGATGTGCATTTAGAAGTGTAATAAATATCAGCACCATTTCTCTGTTGAAGGATAAGCCACTTCAATTCTAAGTTTTAAGTCCTTGTGCTCTTGAAGAAAACAATGGGTATTTAGCTTTGCAAGCCTATATCTTGGAAATATGGTATCTTAGTTTTTAAATGTAAAATTATGAAGTTTGTTCTCACAGTTTTTGTTAATTTGTCTTGAATAGGAACTTTTCTGTAGTTTTCTTTGAGTCCTTTGTTTATATTTTCTCTTGGCTTGCTTTAGTTTTTGTTGATTGGTAGGTACTGTTTACATTTTAAGGACACTCATTCATATTTTATTTTAACCGTTTGTCTTTTAATATTATTGATGGCATCTTTAGTAATACAAGAACTCAATTTTGTTTTGTGAAATCAACTTTTCCATGCATGAATTTTGTGCCATATTCTGAATGGTTCCCCGTCTTTCAGACTGAGACATTTTCCTAGGCGCCCTGTTAGAGGTGTTATCTTTTTCCTTTCACATTTGATTACTCAATCTTTTCTAGCTGTTTCTGAGTGTGGTATAACTTATGAACCTTACCTAGTTGTTCCTAAATCATTTCACCACTGTAAATGTTTTCTTCCGAAGAAGGATAAACATGGAGCCATTGACTTGTCTTTTTCTATTACCTCCCAGGGTATGTGAGAATTATTTCACTCTTTACATTTGTAAAATAGTAGAAGAACTTGGGCAGCTTCTTTAGACCCGCTGGTGTCTTACCTGCTCCATAGGTGGATCAGGCTATAAGCCCTTGGGGAGATCTGCCAACCCTTCTGTTTCTTCATCAGGAAGGATGCGTGTGTGGAGGCCAGAGGTTGTCATTGGCTCATTGGCATTTTCCTCTATTGATCTTCATCTACTGAGACATGATATCTCATTGAATGCAGAACTTACCATTTCAGCTAGAATGACTGGCCAGTAAGTCCCCAGGATCCACCCACCTCTCTTCGCAGTGCTGGGGTTACAGATTCTTGCTGCCTCACATGACTCTCTTACATTGGTTTTGGGAATCTGAACCATCCTTAATCAGCAAGCACTTTAGCCACTGAGCCATCTCCTATCTCTCTTTGCTTTTGGAGTATTGTGTGTGTGTGTGTGTGTGTGTGCGCGCGCATTTTGTCAATCTTTCTGATTTTGGTCTGTTCTTCATGTGTGTTCTCCTAATTGTATATCTTCACAGGAATTTGCTGGCAGCTGTGACATGTGAGTTGCACATCTAGAGGGGGTTAGTGCCGGAGTAGATGCATTTATTGGTGAGAAAACCTAGCACTGGGAAGGGATACCACTTGCCAGAGGTGCTTACAAGCATGGAGTCCGGCCCAGGAGCTCCGATTCTACAGTTTACACTTACTTCTTCAAGACTGGAGGTTGGTTAGCCCATAGCCTGTGCCATATAGACAAACCAGAGCTCTTGTGGAGTATGTTTACTCACACCCCAAGCGTTCCACTCAGCTCCTTCTGATTTGGGTCTTTTTCTGGTAGATATGGACCACAGGAAATTGGTTGTTGGGTATTCATTATTGCCATTCCAAGGACCAACAGAACAAATAGACATAGTATATCTGAACACCTATGTTCTACCAACTATGTCTCCAGTTGTGGAAAGTGAGGCACAGAGAGCTGAGTACCTTGCAGTCTCTGAGGCAGAGCTGGAATGTGACCTTGGATCTGTTTGATTTTGTATCTTTCTGTTCCTCTGTCTGCTACGAAGCAAGCACTCTGGGCTTTAGTGGACACTTGACAAACATGTCCCATAGGTACTAAGTTCCTTTGTGACAGTGTAAGAGCAGGCCAGCCAGAGGAAAGGTTTGCAGGCTACAGAAGAGGAGTCTGTGGTCACAGTGGTGATTGTAAGGGATTCAGTGAAGCATGAGTACCATGAAAACATGAGATTAAAATATACAAAGAGGTCCTTTCCCTTTAAAATATTGTATGCTTTCCAATTTATAGGAAAATGCTTTAAAATGCTTATCTGGATGCCCAATTCCACATCCCTTATACTGTTTGACATGCAAAGTGTCATATTCAAAAGCAAATTAGTCTGAAATGAATCCTTTTACCCTTTTTTTTTTATTTCCAAAATCCAGATTTAGAATATAGGTTCATTAATATGCACAAACACTACTCGATTAAGCCTGTTTTAATTTCTCTGTGTGCTTTGTAAACAGGGATTACAAAGATGTTTGAATTTTCATGGCAGATTTTGAAGTAGTGTATACATTTGGACCATTATCACATAATAAATAAATAACCCCTTGAATCAGGAAGTTGGTGATGTCATCCTCAGAATGTTGATTTTTCTTCTCCTCATCTGATCCTATAAATATGTGGCTTTGGTCTCAGAAAGCACTTCTCTGAATCTGGCTGAAATACAGCCTCCTGTCCCTGGGTCCTTGCATGGTGTGCGTGCATGCTCCAGCATTAGCACATGGGGATTGAAGCCTCCACTTGGCTTTGTGAAACTGGACTTGGAAAAACACCCCGTTTATTAAATCTCACACTAAATGCTGACAGTTGTAGGCATTAGTTCTTCATGGTGTCTGCCAAGTGAGCTGGAAGAGTAGGCTTATCTTGTTATATGCAGATCGCACAGTGACAGATTCACGGAGCATGGTTCCAGCCATCAGAGTGAATGGCCAAGACTTATGTCAAAGTAGTGCCATGGGGAAGCACAGCCCTCCAGGGGATCTCAGTTTCCAAACATGGAGACAAGATGCACTTTTCCCATAATGCACTGGGGCACTGGTTTTTAAATTGTTCTCTATGCATGGGGATTCTTGAGGGAAACAAGTTTGTCTGGTTGGTGGGAGAGAAAAATGATACATGGAGTGCTTCCCATTGTCATGTGTTAAAAAAAATAAGTTCTGCATTCACCTTCTTTAATCTTTATAACAGCCCTTGAGATGTTGTGTCATTTTCTTGCCTGTGCCATAGATAAGGACAAGAAGTACTGGAAACTTACCAATGGTTGCAAGGCCACAGAGAGCTCCAACCTAGTTTTGTCTGCCCTGATTTCACCTTCTCATCTTATCTTTTGTTCATTTTGATTGCACTCCCAGGGCTAGGAAAGCACCTATGCTCAGCAGTGTTTGTTGAGTGACTGACTGAATGAACCCTGAGTGGAGTCAGCTGACTCCCCTTCCTGTCTTATACTACCCTGTTTCCTGTGCAGCCATGAGTTTCTGGGAGACTCCTACAGGTTCTACAGGTACCACGAAGATCTCTAGCTAGGTGCCCCTTCCCAGATGTGTCCCCTCCCTGCTTCTGCTTGAGTTCTAGTTTTCTCTTCCTGCTTATTTGCTTTTATTTCCCAAAAGGCAGGCTCAACGTTTGAGCTGTCCCACTGTATTAACTATCTCTTGGGTCTAGCACAGCCTCTGGGCACATTGAAAGTGTTGAGTTTTATTTTCTTGAGCTAGCTCATTAACAGGTTGCTAACGGTGAGTCACACAAGTCCATTCCACCAGAGATCATTTCAAAGGACTCTTCACTTTGTGTCCCGCGCTACGGTCTCGCCAGCAAGAACGACGCGGCACACATAGGATCCTTCTGCAGTAAAAGCTTTAATGCCTCTTGAGAGGGAGAGCATAAGCTTGCCACGAGTGGAGACCCAGAACAATAGAACACTCGCCCTTTATATGGGTCACAGCGCTTGCCTGGGACATGGAGCTTCCCCATTGGCTCCCGCACACCAGGCCAGATGCCGCCAGGAGAGAGGCTGAGATTCTGAAGTGGAAAATTACCAGGTGCATGCGCACTAGCCTGTTTACAACTTGTCCTCGGCCAGATGTAGGTGCCATCTTGTAATGGCGGATGTGGGTGCTCAGGCGGCTCCCTACAACTTTGAGGTAAAAATGCAGCCCCAATACATCAGTCATGTAGGTGTCCTCACTAGGCTAGGGCACATCCTCCTGACCATGTCCCACCTCAGTGTGGGAGGTATCAACTCTGAGTGGGGAAAGTGGGGATTCAGGGATCAAGGTTGATTGTACTCTTTTGTGTGTAAGACAGATACTCCGGTGCGTGGACTTGCATTCAGATCGTCTGTAGTATCACATGCCCTGGGAGTGAGTAAGGAATGTATGAACAAGTCTTCTTTGGAGGGCAATAGTGGAAGAAAGGCTAACACTGCCTGATGCTGAGCCTCATGGGAGGACTCCTCTAAAGGTGACTCATGGAAGGCAGTGTTCTGGGATGAACTCTGAGGAAAGTGGGGGCAGGGAGGGGCAGAAAGTGACTCAAGAATGTGGCCTCAGCTGGAGACAGTGACCTCCAGCTTGATCCTGAAATCCCTGGGGTATGAATTCCAGAACAGAGAAGCTTCTTCCTAAAATTGAGAAGCCTTTTGCCCTCAGAGTCACTGAACCATTAGCTCTTGGCTATCTCTATGGAAAAGGGTTTGTGGGAGCTAACCTTCCAAGTGGTTGCTGCTTTGGGCAGGCTAAGAACAGTTCTATGGTTCTGGTAGCCACTCTGAGCTCCAGCATCCAGAGCTGGAGTGGAACACAACAGACCAGTACAGGGATCAGGCATCTTTAGAGTTCTCTCCAGCATCACATCTACCTCTATGGTTTTGGATAAGTCTGCTGAGTAATGCTTCCTCTTCCTCTCCCTCCTCCTCTTCTTCCTCCTCTGCCTCCTCCTCCCCTCCTCGTATTTCTTCTTCGACAAAATGTATATAATAATAATGTTGACACTTTACCTTTCAAACTTTGCTTATTTTTATTTTCTGTGTGTGGAAGGTTTGCTTGTGTGTGTGTCTAGCTACACATGTACAGTGCCACACCTGGAGGCCAGAAGAGGGCATGCCAGCTCTTGGAGTTGGAGTTGGAGGGAGTTGTGAGCCACCATCTTGGGTGCTAGAATTCAAATTCAGATTCTCCTCAAGAGGAGCCAGACCTCTTGACTCTGAGCTATCTCTCCAGCCCCTACTCATTCTTAAGTGTTCAATAAGTGACATTAGGGACAATCACATTGCTGTGAGTCCATCTGCGACATCTATTTACTGACCATTTTTTATCATCTTAAAACTAAATCTCTCCACCCAATGAAAATTCTAATTCCCCATTCCTTCTGCACCAACTACTATTCTCTATCAATTTGATGTTCTAGATACATTATCAAAATGGAACTGTCTGCTATCTGTACTTTTGTAACTGTTTCCTTCTCTTCTTCTTCCTTTTCTTCTTTGGGATATATCAGGTTGTAGCCTACATGAAAATTCCCTTCTTTGTGTGTACAGTATATGTTCCATTTTGTTTACTGAACCTTCAGTGGACATTTGGATTGCTTCCAACTTGGGCTATTATGAATAACACTATCCACAGGGATATACAAATACCCATACTTGTCACTTGTTTTGTGCTGAGGTGAGCAGTAGTCTTGGGGTTTCACTATTGAAGATTCTGGGTTATCTGAGCATCCTTATTGGAAGCAATAACTTCACTTTGGTATTACCGTGTAATTCAGTGCTTTCAACAGAGGTGGGAGGTGCTTCGCATTTCATGAAGGAAGACTACTGCTTGGGGGATCATCATCTTTGGGAAGTATTTATAGAAATTGATTTTCATTTAAAATCAATTTCATTTAAAATACTTAAAGGGAAGAAATTTATTGTCTTTGAGGTTGCAAAAGTACTATTTACCCTTCTGCTTCAGCAGACTCATTGCTTAGGGCATTTTCTAGGTGACTGTGCTTTTCTATCCAGTCTATGTCACTCTCTGTAGCCTGCCTGATGCTTAGTAGCATGACTGAGACTGTCATTGGTTTGGTTAGCTGATTCTGAGTAAATGAATTGGTAAGTCAATGAATGAGTACAGGGGGAGACAGAGGCCATTTACCCTGGGCTTGAGCCAATATATTGCAGCTTACTGATTTGTTTAAAGGACATTTCCCTAAGGAAGAAGGGGGAAGGGAGCCATTGTACTGGCTAGTTTTGTGTGTCAACTTGACACAAGCTGAAGTTATCACAGAGAAAGGAGTTTCAGTTGAGAAAATGCCTCCCTGAGATCCTTCTGTAAGGCATCTTCTCAATTAGTCCCTTGTGGGTGGTACCATCTGTGGGCTGGTAGACTTGGGCTCTATAAGAAAGCCAGCTGAGCAAGCCAGGAGAGGAAGCAAGCAATCCAGTAAGCAGCATCCCTTCATGGCCTCTGCACCAGCTCCTGCTCCATGATCTGCTTGAGTTCCAGTCCTGACTTCCTTTAGTGATGAACAGCAGCATGGAAGTGTAAGCTCAATAAACCCTTTCTTCCCCAACTTGCATCTTGGTCATGATGTTTGTGCAGGAATAGAAATTCTGACTAAGACAGCCATGCTTCCTCAGTTTCTCAGTACTGCGGAGAAGGCACCTCTAGGTGTCAGCAAGTTTGTTTCTTGTCTCTCTGCCTTGATTCACAAGGACAATAGAAACGCAATTCTTACTTCCTCTCTCAGGGGATTTGTGAAGCTATGCAGAATGGACTATTCCTAGCTCTCTAATCTCTTAGGAAGAAAGGAGTTTTATGAAGATAATAATATACCATTCTTGGTACATCAGCACTTGCACAGTACCCATGGCTAGTGAGGGCATTGATTTTGAAGAGTGAATTTTGCCGTTGTCCTTATTTATTTACCTAGCAAGTGATGCAGTTATACAGATCTGTGTTCCTAGGTGGCGCAAGGTATTTATAAACAAAGTTCCCTGAAACTGGCATGACTGGGGTGATGTGACAGTAGTTGATAGTAATAGCAGCAGCCAAAATGCATTACGATTACGAAGTTTCAGATTCCACACTCAGTCTCTCCCCCCCCACCCCCCAGCTCTTATGACACCATAAGGCTGGTACTATCAATGAGTCAACTGTAAAGGCAGGGACACTGAGGTCCAGAGGGGGTCATATGATGAAAGCTAGCTCATTTAGTTGGTAAAAAGCAGAGTTTTACTGAAATGATTGCCCGGCAGCACATGAGGCTAATACTTTTCCTAATAAAAGTGTGAATTGAGTTCTGATCAACTATTGGAAAGGAGGAAGGGGTGGGTTTCCAGTGGATGATGTTTAAGAAAGAGCTTTAGTGAAGGGAAGCATTTGTGTGACCTTGAAAGGTGAGAGGACTGTGGATGAAGGAAAGATGTTGAGCTGTGAGCTACAGTATCAGTTCAGGATTCATATGTAACTGGGGATAGTGAAGGGCAAATAGTGGGTGACAAAGGATGCACAGAAAGAGGGGGGGCTAATTAATGTAGGATATAAGTGTTATTTTTCTGCCACCACCAATGGCCAAAGAGCATATTTGGAAAATGGTGACTGGAATCAGAAGCTAAACCTATAGACAGAAAGTAAGGCAGTGACTCTTCTTAAAGGAGAAGAATCCAACCCTTCCCTCTAGCTCTCCCTTATCAAAGAAACAAAGAACCCCATCAGTCACTAGTTGGTAATAACAGATGACAGAATGTGAATTCCTGGCTTTGGAATGTGCATCCCCCAGAGCCCTGGATTGGGTCAGATATGATTGAAGACTCTATCAAAGGACTGAGAGAGTCCCCTGGCTTCCCTTAGACAGATAGAGGGTTTGCCTGGCCACTAAAGGTCTGATTGATGGATAGGACAGAGGGATTACCAAGGAATATTCTAGGTAGTGCACACAAGGAGCCTGAAGTCAAATTACCAGCATAGCAGTTTTCTTTGGGAAGCTCTCTGGAATGTTCTTTTTTTGTGCCTCCACCTTTGCCCCTGGTGCTTGATGGGCATCTTTCTTGATACTTGGCTCACAGATACATTTCTCCAGTTTCTGACTCCACTGTGCATCTCTGGCTACCCCTTGAGGGCCTATGGATTTGTGTAAGGTCCACCTCAATCTAGTCTGACCTTATTTTCACTTAAATAACAACACCTGCAAAATCTTTTCCAAATAAGACAGCATTCTAAGATTCTAGGTGGTGAATTGTTTTCCTTTTGGGATGCTCTGTGATTTAGTCCACACTATAAGCAAGAGCCAGAGGAGGACATATGGGTACAAGGTCTTATAGGTGGTTTGGATAATTTGATCATCAGCGAGAACTCAGCTGGGTGAGTGTGAGAAAGAGGATCTTGCAAGAGAGCCTGCTGGAGACCCAGCCACACGAATTCTGAATGACACATAAGTGATTATGAGCTTTATACCCTGAGGTGACTATGGTCTGAATTAAGGTGGGGCGATTGTTCTGGGAAAGAAGAGGTGGGGCATTTTAAAAATATTTGTTTTTATTTCATGCATATGAAGGTTTGGCCTGCATGCATGTATGATATACATGTCTGATGTCCACAGAGGTCAGGAGACACTGTTGGATCCCCTGGAAATAGAGCTATTTAGAGTTTCGAGCTGCCCTGCAGGTACTGGGAACCAAACCTGGGCCCTCTGCAAGAATAGCAAATACTTTTTAACTGCTTGTCTCGTCAGCCCAGACAAATGTATTTTAAAAGAACGAAAGCAGACCTGGTGAGAGATGGGTTGTGGCAAGACAGGGAAATGAACTTTTGAACTTGGGTGAATCTAATGCTAAAGGGGAAGAGAAACAGCTTTCTCTGGGCCATGATGAGCTGGGGCTGCTTCTGGGAAGCAAACTGCAGCCATCTATCAGCCTGCTGGAAACACGGTTCTGTAGCTTGCTGCCTCCTCCCTGTGCTGTTCAGGAAATCTGAAGTGAAGGATACTGAAGTGTGAGGAGCTCCTGCTCTTTGAGGGGGCTCAGATTCTCAAGAGTTTGTATAAATGTAGCCATAGTCATAGATTCCTTGTGATTGGAATGTGTCAAGATCATACCAGAAGCCAACATAGCAGGAGGATCTTTCTGGAACACAAACCTGAGGGTGTCTCAGAGTATACTGTCCTATGATGTGCCCTTCAGGGAGTGGTCTTCACTGATCTCATGGTAGAATGCTGCTCATTAGCTTCCTGACAAGTTCTCTCAAGACCTGGAACATGTCTTAGATGATACTCACTTCAACTTGTCTGATCCTTCAATAGTCTGAGGAACTCATGAGCATGCGCATGCACACAAACGAACACACTCACAATGTGCCCCCTCATTTAATATGAAGAATATACAAATGCCCTCTGTCACATCTGTAATTTGTACCTGACATTTCTCTTTCCTGGAACCTCTTCTTTGCTTCCATTTCCTTTGACTTTCAACATCTCAATTCAGCACCAAATGATCTGTAACACTCCACATGTCTATCGATAATCCATTCCCCCAAACCTGTAGCCTCTCTAAGAACTGGGCATTCATATCTTCTCCTAGAAAGCTGACCACGTGGTGGGTACGAAGGGGCCAATTAATTCCCAATACTGCATGGGAAGTAAATGAAGAAAGAGAAATGGATGGCTAGGTGGTGCTATGTACATGTGTGAGAAGCCAGCTGCAGAACCACACTTCCAGCTGGGGAGGTGAAACAGTGCCTGCCTACCCTTCCTCACAGGCTCCCAACACCAAAACAACTTAGGCTTCTACCAGAGTTTGTCCCGGGGAACCAATGAGTTTTTGGTCTTATTTCCAGAACATGAGTGGCCCTAAAGTAGCTGCACTGTCTGTGGCCAGCATGGATGGTGCACGGATGGCAGATCCCCAGTGGCTGCATCAATGGAGACTCCTTCAGTTAACCTTCCCCATTTGAAGGTTCTCTGCAGGTGTCAACACAGGCAGGGATCCACAAAGAGGTGAGACTTGAACAAACATCCTTTTACTTCAGGTAGACATCGGTGACAGACCAGAGAAGAGACTCCACTCAAATCTGTCTTGGTGAATCTACTAGTGTTGCAGGAACAGCAGTGACTTAGAGATGCCTCTTACCACGGAAAGGCTCAGCTGAAGCTGGTTGCTTTCTTCACCAGGAATCATTTACTGTTTATAAAGTTTGGAAAAGGGACTTGTGAATCTTGACACTCGTATGAACATTTTAATCTTTTTAGGATTCAGGAGGCTCATTGTCTTATGAGATGCCCTCCAGGAGAGAACATTTGAACACAGGAAATAATATTGCCATTACAGTTAAGGAAAGAGAAACAAATTGGATTCTAATTTAGCCAAGGCCTCAGAGCTCAGCAGCATAGATGATACCTGAAGCACCAGCTTTCATGCTAAGTACTTCTTTTAGCTGAGGCAACCAAGTTTTTGAAACAGGGTCACAGTCTGACTCCTCTTTGTATTTGAGATAGGAAGTTTGATCATGATTGGAAAATTGATAGGTGATATGCCCATGATAACAAGCACTGTGATAACTCTTATGGGAGATGATCTCTGGGTAGTGGCTTTTGGTTTTAAATGCTCCCTGAAGTCTATAGAATTCTGTCTACACATTTTTCTAACAGGGATCCAATCAGGCAGTTCTGTGGTATTCAGTTGGATAAGCAAACGCCTTAACGAGAAATATTAGTGTTTCTAGATCTTTATCTCGATCATAACATTTGCTACAGTGGCTTTAATTTACATATCAAAGTCACTGAAAGAAAAATGATAAATAACGTATGAAGGCAAAAATGGCTAAAGATAGAATAATAAAATCTGATGCTGCTTGCATTTCAACCCAGAAGTCAGGATTTCTTTCCAGAGAACCATTGAAATCAAATATGTGTTTCTAAGGTAAAAATCGAATCAACGAAATTCTGTACTTTCTGAGATCCCTTGAAATCCTTCACCTTGCCAAAGGAAAGAACAGAACTGTGTAGCTAACAGACAGCTCTCCTATCTTCTCTGCTGGGTATTTGATTTTTTAATTAAGTGATGATGATACTGCAGATCTACTCTAACCTCTTGCTTGGCTTGGCCATCTTTGGAGCTCTCATCTCTCCCTCTCTTTCTTGACTCCTCTTTCCCCCAGTTTTGATTTCAGATTGCTTCGATTATTCTGGTAAGATTTACCTGGAGTCTGATTCACGCTGTTTTTGCTGGTAACCTTGAAATGGAATGAGATACTATTCTGGTGACCTGTTGGAAGCTTCATACTTCCTGTGGTCTAGCGACTTCTTCGTAGAATCCAAATGACACCACCAGCCCTTGCCTCACAGCTTTTCTTGGGAGATAAGTTTAAATCACCTTATCATACTCGTTTATGCGCCGAGGCACTAGACATCTCAGCAAGCCTGTGTCTCTGCTTCAGGGACCCATGGGCTACTGCAGATCAGTGACCTACAGAAACCACATAACTTCAGTTCCTTTTGAGAGAAGTGACAACAGGTGACTTCACACACAAGATTTTGCATTCTTGAAGAGAGACAAAGTTTAAAAAGTGCTTTCTGTAGCATTTTATAGTACATCCTGCTGAAAGGAACAGATGGGGCTTGATGGCGCTGTCACCTTCAAGGGGAAGTTGAATGGGAAACACAGAAGCAAAGGGGTAGAGAGGGAAGAACAAGGCCAGCAGACAAGGCTTCATGGAAAACAGTGGTCCCTGGGATTGTGAGGTGAAGCACCCTATTGATGATTTTACCTTAGGTTTTGGGAATCAGAATAAATGATTACATGCTATTACTATGCAGGATGATATGATCTCATTTTGACTAAAGCAACCTTCCTTGATTAGGTTCAGCCACTCTGCTTCATTTCCAGATGTACTGGGAAATAAAAGTTTTCTTTCTCCTGAGACATAAAAGCTTTTGCTCATGGGGAATAGTAATCTGATTTTTTCCTTAATTTTTAAAGATGGTGTGTATTCTGTATTTCCATTTCATAACTGTATCTTTTTTATCAATGTCAAAAATTAGAAAAAGTATGTTATTGGAAAATGTAGGAAATCTATAGAAAAAAAATCATGACTCCTATTCTTAGGGTATTTCTATTTGGCATATGGGATTAAGATGCCATTTTAATAAATTGGGGTCTAAATTGACCACATTATCATTCACATTTTTATTTGAACATTCCTTTCTAGTTATTAACTTGTTTAAATGTCTCCCTCTGATTGTGCATAAAGGTCATTTGTCACTTTTGCTATTGGAAGAATGTTACAATGATAAGTTTAGGAAATGAATTTTTGCATTTTTCTGTGATTAATTTTGTAGGCCAGAGTCCCATAGATAGACAAAAAATGACTAAGAATATTTCTTTAATGATGTTTTATGGTTCCTCTTGCACCAGTTCACACTTTTATCCATTTGTGGATTTTTTTTTCTTTTAATTGAACAACATGTATATACTCTTGGCGAGGCTGGATCAGAGCTAGATAGCGACAAGCACTTAGCTCACAGGGCTTACTCTCTGAACAAGCATTGCAGAGGAGGATACAGAGAGTGGACATCTAAACAAATGATTACTATAGAGATGTTGGCCCCACCTCTCATTGCTGAACTGTTTGCTGTGTATAGATTCAGGGACTGGGTAAATCACTGCTTCCAGTTTTGTACTCACCAGGGACCCCAGCAAGCTCCAGTGCGTACTTCCAAGGTGGCGATGGCACAGGTGAGGCTGCTTGAACTAATGGGGTAAGAAAACAAAAGTCACCAGCCTTGGAAAAGGCTTGTACGAAGGGGTGGTGGTGGTAGGGATGGGAAGGAGATAAAGGAGGGTGTAGGAGAGAGTAATCAATACGTTTTATCCAATAAGACTAATTTTTAAAATGGGAAAAAGTAGAGCTTGTTCCTTATTGCAGTGAGTCCTGCAGAAGACGAGCAACCAATAGTAAGATCTAAGAGGGCCAGTTAGTGGAGCCCCACTGAGGGAGAGATTGAGATACTGAGATTTCAAGGATGAAAAGCTTGCTCTGTACTGCATGAGGAAAAGAACATTCCAGATAGAGAAGAACATCAAGAGGTGTGCAGAGGCACTGGGGGTGGGGCAGAGCTTGAATTGTTCTAGGGATTGTGAGTGTGTGTGCAAGGAATAAAATGAGTGAGCAGAAACTGGGCTTCTTCATGAGTGACTGTGTGGGAGTTGTATGTGCATGTGTGAGCATGTGTGCATGTGTACTGTGCCTGTGCGTGTGTATGTATGTATGTGCGTGCCTGTGTGCTTGTGTGGTGTGCTCATGTACATGTAGAGGCTAAAGATTAACCTTGGGGTTTCTCAGGAATCATCTACTTGTTTTCTGAGACAAGGTCTTTTGTTTGGCCTGTAGCTCACTGGACTAAATTTGTTTGGCTGGCTATAGAGCCACTGGGATCCATCTGTCTATTATTTCCTAGCAATGGGATTACAGGATTGCGGGGATTACAGGATTGCTCTACCTGCCTTTTGGAGTAAATTCTGGGGACTGAACTCAGGTCCTGTTGCTTGCATGGCCGACACTTTACTGACAGCCGTGTCCCCAGCTCAGGGATCTGGTCTTTTTTGAGGTTAGTGCAATAAGAATCCAATGGAGAACCAGGATTTAAATCCTTGGGAAGGGTATCCTAGTGGTGGTGTTAGATACAGAGATGTGATTATCAGGAGGCTTATGAGCATCAAAGTCTCTATGAACAGCCACCATGGTCTTGGGTGTTGCCTAAAGACCATTGATATCAGCTGCCACTTGGGCAACACCGATGCTTAGTTGTAGAAAGCCTTGAGGAATATTTACATCCCTAAATATGTAGAATATATATATACTTATATGTGGCCAAATTCTCATGGAAGTTATTTCATTTATCGTTATGTAAAGTATATTAGGCATGTGTTACCTTTAAAATATTCTAGTCTTAGATCTGAAGAATGTGAACTAAATAGACCAGAGTAGCATTTTATTCTCTCGAGATGATAAGAGCAATATGTATATGATGCACAAACAAGTAATAAGCCATCAAGATGTCTTTCTTGGCATAGTTATACCCAAGCTAACATTGACTGACCTTTACATTGTCTTCACTATTGTAAGTAATACAGGAAGGAAGCTCTAGCTATCTAGGTCTCATGGATCTATTCTGATAGAAAGGATGCCTATCCAGAATTGATTACCAAATCAAACTCAGTATAGTTGTATACCAAATGAAACATTCATCACAGACATATACAGACTGCCTACTGTCTTTGTTAACCCAGGATAGTATCCTGCTCTAAATCTTGGTATGGCTGCTGCAGGAATATGTGTTCTTTGGCATCCCTTTGTTTACTTGGGCATTACATAATCTCTGGTGGTTAAGATTTCACTTGTCCCCTGCTGCTGCTGCAATAGCAAAATCTAGAACAGTGCCTAGAGACTGGAGCTCATTGTCCATTGCTTCTTATTAAAAAAATCCATGTTTTACTAACCATTTTTTTTTCAAGATTTGGTTAGTACCATGGATTGTCAGAGTGATTGGGTTTTCTGGACATGTATTGATAATTCATTATTTTTTTTATAATAACCTTTTGTTTGAAACTTTATATTTTCTTTGGTAGTTTTTCATTACATCCTGTTTGTGATTAACATTTTCTTTTGCATTGCAGATTCTTTAAAAACTTGTTTAAAATATTTCAGTCATTTTTATGATTTCTGGCTTGGAATTGTATTCATAAAAGTCTTCCTTAGCTAAATAAATTTACCCATAGTTTTCCTGTCTCTTAATAAATTTAGCAATAAACTGTTGTCATACACTCAGAATGAGCTCTGCTTCCTTTCTGCTTCATAATTTAACAGTCTGAGATTCCTATCTGTTGGAAGTTTCAGTTTGAAATTGTGTGTGTATGTATGTGCGTGTGCTTGTGTGCATGTGTGCATGTGTGTGTGCCTATGAGCTAAGGCACAGGTGAGGAGGGTAAGGACAGTCTCAGATGTTGGTCCTTGCCTTCTATCTTGTTGACTCTTGTTGCTCATGGCAAGCCAGATGAACTGTGAGCTTTTGGAGGATCTTCCTGATTTTTTCCTATCTCTCCCTGCTCTGGTACTAGAGCTCTGTGCTAACAGCTTTGTATGTGCGCTGGGAATCTGAACTTAGGACCACATCACTGGCCATCTTCCCATCCCTCACTTTGGCATTTTGAATCTATTATAAGTAAACTATTCTATTTCTTAAAGGGGTTTTGTAGTTTACAAGTTTTCTCTGGATCTAAAACTGTTCACCTATGATTCCCCTTGGGAGTTTCTAAAAACTAAGCTGGTTCGGGTTGGAAAGCTAGTGTGTGTGTGTGTGTGTGTGTGTGTGTGTGTGTGTACAGGGTGGGGTGGATGGGTAGATGTAAATGTGGTGGGGGGAGTTCTGGGGTCCACACAGGATCTTGTGTACACTGACAAGTGCTCTAACATCAAACTTCATCTCCAGCCCTAAGTGTTAGCCTTTCCAGCGAGCCATCAGCTAGGGCTCTGGTGCTGGCATCGATGGAGCGCCTCTTCTGAGAGGTGTGAGTGTGCACGATGCACTGTGCATACAGTCTTATTCAAGTTCTCAGATGATTGGCAGATGAAGTACTTCCCAGTGACTGTATCCTTGCATATTTTCCTGTATCTCATTCCCATGTTTGCTTGTGTCTTTGTTTTTTCTCTTTGATTAGATTAATTCATGGCTTATCTACTTTATTGTCTTTCCTCAAAGAATCAACCTTTAGATTTATTTATTAATTCTGATGCTTCTGTGCTCTTTAATGAGCTGATTTCCTCTTTGATTTTTTCTTTTACCCTCTGTTCTGCCTTACTCTCTTCAGCATTTTCTTCTAAGTTTATATATTAATTTCTTGACGTTTATTTTAGTTCTCGCTTGGTGACTCAAGCATTTAAGGCTCTGAAATTTAGGCTGCGTGTGCGTTGGCCAATCTCCACGTATTTGATGTGTGTTGCTCTTACTATTGCTGTTCTCTAAAGTTCTGTAATTGCTATTTTGGTTTTATTTTTTTTTTTGACCTGAGAACTATTTCCAAGCTGCTGGAATAATTATTTTGTTCTACTTTTAAAATTAATTTCTGGTTTCTTATAGTGTGAGGGGAAGGCCGTAATCTATATTATTAATTTCCTTTTTTGGAAATGTAATGGGATTTTCTTGGTGGTTGCATATTGGCTGATTGTATAACTGTTTACTGGGCATTTGTAATGGCACTCATTTATTTATTTGCAGCATGTAAAGCATGGAGTAAGCGCTCACATTGGTTTTTAATAATATTAATAACATTCTCTTATTCTTATAATAGTGATCAATCTTTGCTATTATTTCTTTCATCCCCCATATCTTGAATTTACAATAGATTCAATCATGCCCTTTCTATTGTTTGTTTTCTTCAGATAGATTATCACTCTATAACTCAGGCTTGACCCAACTCTCTGTTCTTCTGCCTCTACTTCCCAAGTGCTGGAACTGCAGACAGACACTATCATACTTAATTTGCAACAGTTTCTTCTTTACAATAATGATGCTGTATAATTCCGGCTATGAATATTTTGATATTTATGTATTTCTTCTGGATTGTGCCATATGTCAAGTTGAAAGTGAACTTCTTAAAATATAACTTAATGGCCTTGTGTTTACAGAATCTTTTTTATTAACCCAGAGACTCATTTCTGCCTTCATTTTATGTGCTATTTTTTTTTTTTTGGTTTGAGTTTTGTCTTTATCTCTCTTTCATCTTTGTGTGTGTGCATGTTTGGGTGTGGAGAGAGATGCACATGCACTCAGATGAGCATGTTCAGGGGAGCCAGAGGTTGATGTTGTATGTCTTCCTTAGTGACTCTCCATCTTAAGTTTTGAGAGAGCATCCTTCACTGAACCTGGAGCTCACCAATTCAGCTAGTTTGGGTGGCTAGCAAGTCCTAGGGATCCTTTGGTTTCTACCTCTTAACCCTAGGATTACAGATGCACATTGCCACAAATAACTGTGGTGTGTGTGTGTGTGTGTGTGTGTGTGTGTGTGTGGTTTACAGGGGTTTGAACTTGGGCCCTCATGTTGCAGTGATCACTTTGCTGATTGAGCCATCCCCTCAACCTTGTTTTGCATCTTGGAGTTGGAGTTCAGCTCCTCTTCTTGGTAAACATTATGTATATTTTTTCATTAGCCTGGAGTTCATTTTGAAATTCTTTTCCTGTTGAGTTTAGAGTATCTGTGTGTGATGGTTAATCTGCATTTGGCTGGATTCAGAACACTCAGGATTGGGATTACCAGTGAGGGTGTAACCAGAGAGGTGTAACTGAGTTAGAAGATCCACTATGATTATGAATGGTACTGGCAATGGGCTGGGCTCCTGGGTGCAATGCAAAGGAAAAAAATGATGATTTTAGCTATCTTCCTCTATCTCTTTCCACTTTAATATTTTTGAGCCAGGTTCTCCCATCAGCTTGGAGCTCATCCTTTCCCAGGCTGGTTGGTCAGTGAAGCACTAGGATCCTCCTGTCTCCATCCTGCAACAGTGGAATGATGGGTATGCACATCCACTTCTGGCTTACTATGGAGGTGCTGAGATCTGAGTTCAGGTCCTCATGGTTGCTGTGCAGCTTGTGCAGTGATCTCTCTCTTGCTGAGCTTTACTGAGAGCTTTCTATGTTACTCCATCAATAATCAGGTTTCCTTGAAGACTGTGGACATTTTCTTTTGAGATATCACTGAGTGTAGTTTCTACCTTGGTTTCTTAGTTATTTTTTGGAGAACAGGCTATATATTGCAAATCCCTGACTAACTGACTGAGTGATTGATTTTTGCCAAACATTACCAAGTTGTTTGTATCCAGCTTCCAGACACTTCCAAATTCTTCTAGAAGTCCAGGCTTGCTTTCCTCCTCCAGTGTTGGCTTTGCTCCTCATGCATTCTGCAAGGACTCATTTTTTTCTCTGGCTTTTTCCGTCCTGCCATTCCACTTTCTCAGCATACTTCAGATTTTGATTTACCATTTTTCTAACTTTCTAGTTTCTTTGAGAGTTCAGATGGTTGCTGTCACACTCGTCCCTTCCTGCTTTCCTGGAGTGTGTCTTCTTGAAACCTACAAGTTCAGAAATGCAAACCTATAATCCATTTTTAAATATTGTGTTTTTGTTTATGTTTGTGTTGTGTTTTTTCTTTTAGGTTGTTTGTTTGTCTGTTTGTTTTGTCCCAGGAATGTTATATAAGCATCATTTGTGCATTTTTTTAACTTGCTTTTTAAAAATTGCCTTTTAAACTCATTGTGAAATGGAACCTTTTATTTCAGATCTGTTACTTATTGTAAGATCCTGTGGTTGATTTTTCTTTGATAGGCAGCTTGCATTCCTGGTGCCATCAAATCTCCTGTAAAACCAGAGATGAGGGCCAGCTTTGAGGTTTGCCTTCAGTTTTGAGTTTTCTATCCCTTTGAGAGGCTGGGGAAGAAGAAAGAGTTGGCTCATTGCCACTAGGAAGTTCTGTGTTAGTAGGCTCTGTAAGATTTTCTTCTCTCTCTCTCTCTCTGTATGTGTGTGAATGTGTCCTCTCTTTCTCTCTCTCTCCTCTCTCTGCAATCATTTCATCCTGTCTTAAAAGCCAGTGATGTATATACTGTGTCTTAGGATAAGATGAAGGATCCAAATTGTCCCCCCTCCCATCCACACTGTCTCACTTACCATATGGGTAAGTAATCCTCTTTTTTATAAAAGAAGACAAAACCCACAGGGACATATATGGCTTCTATTAGGAATGCCAGGAGTATTCTTACTCCCTTCCTGACTCCGATTTGTGTCGTTTTTCGGAATAACCAGTTCTATCACAAAAGTAAAAGATTCTGATTGTATAAATCTCTGAAAGTGATTTTCAAATACCCAGAGATGGAAGCAAAAGCCCATTGTCATCTCACCACATGGAAATACAGCTGTTTACCTTCTGACACTGTTGTGTGTGTATTAAAATAATGTGGATAATATACACGTGGTTTAGAAATTTTATTTGCTTTTGCTTAGCAACATACCTTAGCAAATTTCCCATGTCTAAATCTTATTTTTTTTCATTATCAGTTTTAATACCTTTCTTCCTCTTGTGCTTACCCATGTTTCTCAGTTACCTACAAAGAAATATTATTTATAATAACTGAACAAAAGGCCAAGCTAGGGGACAAACAGGATACATCAAGCTATACACTTAAAATAAATGGAGTATGGGATCCAGTTTTCATGGGGAATTGTGAGGAAGCAGTGGGCGCTCCTAGCATGCCTCCGCATATATATACCTTTACATGGACACATGTGTGCCTGTCTCTGACAGCAGCAGACAAGATACAGCAGATGTCAAGAATCCACACTCTCCCGGTGGTGGTGGCACATGCCTTTAATCCCAGCACTGGGGAGACAGAGGTAAGTGAATCTCTGTGAGTTGGAGGTCAGCCTTGTCTACAGGGCAAGTCCCAGGACAGCCAGGACTGTACAGAAAAACCCTGTCTCATAAAAAAGCAAGCAAACAAAATCTCCTCTCATTTCCATTCCCAGTGTGTGCTGGGATGGGGGCATTAGAATACCACACTAGTCTGTATCTCAACTCTAAAGCAGGAGGTGTCACATCTTCCCCTACATGTCTTCCAGAGGAACTTGATTCCTAAAAGGCTAGTGCAATAGCTTACTGAATGATGAATTCCATGTACCACATAGAAATAGTGAGGGATAGTGAGGGTGATGATAATCCATGCCACTAAGTTTATAAGCATTGACACTGTGGGAAGCCAGAATGGGCAAACCACTGCAGGAGCCCCGCCCCCTGCAGGAACCCCACCCTCTGTGGGAACACAATCCTCTGCAGGAGCATGGTCCTCTGCAGAAGTGACTTGTTAGGCAAGTTTCACTTTTTTTTTTTTTTTAATCAATGATCTTCTGGGTGACAGTGCATGCCTCCTCTCATCACTCTGATATGATTAATTCATTCATCATGTTAGACTGATTTAATTATTTATTATGTCGTTTTGTTTATTTAATTTGCATATCAATGGCCAGGGTGCAGCATAGCTCTGCTTCCTGCAGAATCATATTAAGAAACCTGATGCAAGGTTCCAGGCATGGGGGTTGGGGGAACTTTCTCAGTAATTGAATGCTTAGGTGCTTACATGCAACAGTCAAAAAATTCTCTGACTTGATGTTTATCCAGCTCATTCTTGATCATTCTAGGAAGACAGTGAGCTATAAATTATTTGTTCTCATCTATCCTCTGGTCAATGTTGGTATATTTTACCTTCCCATAGAGAGGGAAGCTGTTCCTTTGAGACACAACTATCTCAAACTTGTGGTCCTTGATTTCAAGGAGAAACAACATCAATAGTCGTTGTCTGACTCCTTGTCTCTGGATTCTCTATTTTAAATACACAGACTCTAGTAAGTGGGGGCTCCAAAGAGACATTCATTGTTCATGTTTTCATCTCTAGACCCCCAGGTTGGGACAGTAGAAGGAAGGTAACACATTTTTTCTTACCTACTGGCCATCAGCATCTTATGAAGTGGACTGAAGACCTAGGACTGAGCTTGGACATGACAGTTATTAATGTGACTTTGGTAATCCACTGAGAGTAACTGACATTTCCTAGACATTTTTATTGTCATTTTGTGGCCTCCCTCTGTGTTCCTGCTATGGTCACTACTGCTGGTAAATCAAAATATTAACTGTTGATATTGCTCATAAGTATATCTTTTGGGTGGCACTTGTCCTGCAGTATCTGCTAGGACAGTTGGGGAGTGAGGAATGCCTTGCTAACCTGTCTACCAAGTGAATACTGCAGCTCAGGTGGGCTGAAGGCTGAAGGATGTCAGTGGTTTTTTGTCTTGGGCTGTCCAAGCTTCTTTACAGCATGGAGTCACTGGGAATGTGTTACTTGGCTTTTGTAGCCTTGCTTTGGAAGTTACACACCATACCCATTCTGAATGTATGTGTTCGGTCTCAGGCAGGGTTAAGGGGAGATAAATGAGAGCTTACATGTAGTGATGGGGTGGTGCCAGAGTTGGAGAGTAGAGGAGCATGTGGGTGGGAGATACTGCTGCTGTCATCTTTGGAAAATGTAGTCTGCTTCAACTTGTCAGAGCTAGAATGCCTTCTCATTCTTTTATATATGAGAACATGGAGACCTAGGGAAGATGAGTGTCATCATTGCTGTGAAGAGACACCATGACCAAGGCAACTCTTATAAAGGCAGACATTTAATCAGGGCTGGCTTACAGTTTCAGAGGTTCAGTTCATTATCTTCATAGTGAGAAGCATGGCATCATTCAGTGAGACTTGGTGCTGCTAGAAGAGTCAAGAGTTCTACATGTTGATCTTAAGGCAGCCAGAAAGAGACTGTCTTCTGCAGGCAGCCAGGAGGAGGGTCTGAATCACACTGTCCAGACGTGAGCCCTCAAAGCTATGAGCCTATGAGACCTCAAGGCTCCACCTCCATGAGACACACTTCCTCTAACAAGACTATACATCCTCCAATAAGGCCACACTTCCTAATAGTGCCACTTCCCCATGGGCCAAGCGTATTCAAACCACCACAGTGAGTAACACCTCTATGGTTACAAGCTGAAGGGAGTGCTTGAGTTGAACTTGGATCCTGGAATCTGGCTCTGGAGAACACACCATTGGCCATGAGTTACTATCACAGCAAATGCTTATGTAGCTATTTAATACTCTTTGGTGTCTCTGTGTAGTATCTATTTATGAAGCTATTGCTGTACTGTCTACTAAGCTCTATGAAGCTATTACCTCACCTAAACTCTTTAACAAAATTTAAGATGGATACTTTTGTGACACTAAAACATATAGTTATTTAAGGGCTTTGCTCAAGGCCACATAGGTAAGGGTCCTAGGTGAGATTCAGAGTCAACCTCCAGAGACAACGTGTACAACAATACTCTGTTCAGGTTCTTAAGTAACCATGTTAGTTGGTTGTAATGGCTACTCAGGGGTCCCCATTCTTCTGCATTGGAACCAGGAATTCTTTCCTCATAGTTATCCTCCCAGTGTCCCATGTTGTTTGTGTATCCTCAGGGATACTGGAGTTGTTAAATCAATATCAAGAAGAGCTTATATATGCAAAGGAATCCCAACCTTCTGGCCAATGCAGAATGATGTTCTCCTTATAACACTGGCCTTAGTCTTTATTTTTTCTACAGCTTCCCTGGTCTGCTTTCTCCTCCTTTTATCTCTTCTTCCTAATTAATTAGTTAATACATGTGGATGTGGATGTGTCACAGTTCAAGGACAACTTGCAAAAGTTGGTCCTTTCTTTCTACCATGTAGGTTCCTGGGATCAATCTCAGGTTGTCAGGCTTGGCTATAAATACTCTTGCCCAGTGAGCCACCTTCTGACCCATCTCATTCTTTATCCCAGCAATATTTAACACATGCCACTCATACATTTTCTACTTGTTAATGTATGCTCTTAGCTGTGGTACTTGTGCAGAGAGAGCCTGGCTGTTTTAACCTGTAACATGTGGGGACCTCATTGGGGTACTAGAAGAACTTTGAACATGAAGAACTGAGAGTAGAGCTTAGTGATGAAGCATGTGTTTAGCACATGCAAGGTTCCCAAGTTCAAGTCCCAGCACCCAAATGAGAAAAGTATACATGCATGGATGCTGATACAATGACATTGGTCTCATTGTTGCTGGGTTCCTGCCTTTCCTCTTACTGCTGGCTCTGCCTGATATTCCCTGAAACACCCATGATTAGAAGTTATCTCTGCCCTTCCCATGTTCAGCCATGGGGCAGAGGCAGGCTGTGCTGTCTTAAGTAGGAGGTAGCAAGTTAAACTGGAAGCAGAGCAAGGGAGAGAAGAAAACCAAGGGGTCTTGGTTGAGGCATTGAATTTCTGCTTTAGGTTTGGGGATATGATCCTCTCTTGGAGTGTGGGATCAAATATTCCTATCCCAGCGTCCCAGAGAGATCAGATGTTTGTCCTCACCACTGGGCACTGACCTGTCCCAGTCTCTCAAACCCAGGGGAATGGTCAAAGGGCTCCAGAGCCCATTGTTCCAGAGGAGCCAGGGACTGGGGATAATCTGAGTTCTCAAGTGAGTTACCACAAGGCTGAGCCAGCTCACCTTACAGGTTTGTGAGGCAGAAACAAACCTGGAAGCAGGCTCTTCTGAATGTCCTGCACCTATTCCCCTTTCTTTCCTGTAATTCTTTTAACACATGCCCTGACTTAAAATAGAATCACTGGTTTTATTTCTGTTTTAAACCATTTATCCATTAACCTAGATAATGTCACATGAGAGACTGTATGCTTGAACCATCCAGCTTAATGACTTCCAAATTCTCCATCAATAGAAACTATGAGATAATAAGTAATCCATTATTTTAAGCCACCAGGATCTGAGGTAATTTGTTATGTAGTAGGGATAACTATTACATTGTGAAATTCTCATTTTTCATTGCCCTTTATGAGCTCTGGTCTCTAACCACTTCAGTGTGTCCTCCTGCATTTCCCTTTATTCTTTAAAGATCCATCTTAAGAGATTGCTGAATATTGTAAAAGTACTATTTGTTATCACAATGAAGAATCATGTGTGTGTATGGGCATATGTCTGTATGGACATAGGTGTGTGCACACCAATGTGTGCATGTGAATGCCACAGGAGGATGTCAATATTCTGCTCTATTGATGGCTGACTGCCTTATATCCTTAAGACAGAACCTCTCACTGAGCCTGGAGTTAGGCTAGCAGCCAGTAAGCCCTGCTAAACCTCTCGTATCCACCTTCTGTAGTGCTGGGAGTTATAGGCATGGCTATGGGGCATGGGTACTGGAGATTTGAACTCAAGTCCTCACCCTTACACAACAAACATTTTGCCTACTTTCTAGATCCTGAAGAATCTTGCTTTCAGATTTTTTACTTTAAAATTTTATAGTTGTGGGCTAGGAAGATGGCTCAGTTGGTAAAATGCTTGCCATGGAAACATGATGACCTGAGTTGAGATTCCCCAACATTCATATAAAAAAAATCCAAATGTGGGATACTAGAGAGCTGGCTCAGCAGTTAAGAGCATTTGCTGCTCCTCCAGAAGACCTGGGTTCAATGATCAATACCGACACTACTGTTTACAATCATCTGTCGTTTCAATACCAGGGAAGTCAATGCTTTCTTCTGGACTCCAAGGGTACCAGGCATGAGAGTGGTACACAGACATACATGCAGGCAAAATTAATCACACACATTTAAAAATATAGTGGCATCCACTCATAATCCCAGTACTGGGGTGCTAGAACTCATGGCCCATCTAGTCTAGCCGAGTCAGTGAGCTCTAGGTTTAGTAAGTGACCCTGTCTCAAAATACAAGGTGGCTGGCCCCTGATGAGTGACACCCAAAGTTGTCCAATTGCCTCTATAGACACATACACATATATATGTATATATACATATATATACACACTTCTGTACATGTGCATATACATGACATGCATACACACACACATATGACTTATCTTAAAATTAAATTTACTGGGGCTTAGAAGATGGCTTGATGGTTAAAATTGATTTTGCAGAAGACCCATATTCAATCCCCAGCACCTGTATCAGGTAGCTTACGACACCCTATAATTATAGTTCTAGGCAATCTGACCAACCTCTGCCCTCCACAAACATCTGCACTCACATATACACATCCACATACAGACACATGCACACACCCTGCTCACAAACACACTTAATTTCAAAGTAAATCCTTAAAATGAAATTCGCCATTCTTGGCATGTCCAGGCTAGCATTGAATTTTATGAACACATTAAGAGTTTTCCCTAAAGATAGCATGATTGATTCCATTTGACAAACTCTACTGTCCTTCTAACCCAGATGGCCCAAATGGTACCCAGATCTTGCAAGGACATCTCTTCCCCTATCACATAACCCGAAGTCTGAGAGAATAATTATGACTTCTCCAGCAATCTCAGGCTAAGGATGAACAGAAATGTACTTCATCTGGCTCCGTAGATGTCTCTGATAAGCACCCTAGTGAGCTCGGACATCTCTACTGGTTTTCCTAAGAGGCTCCAGTATGGCTACTCTAGGAGGTTTGGAGCATAGGCATGTGACCTGCCTCAAGCAGGTCATTTCTTTAAAGTTTCATACTTTCACTTAAAAAATCATGTGGATTTTTAATTCTGCTTATAGATATATTAAAGTTGGGTTTTAGCATCATATTTGTTAGTCAAGCTAGTCTTAGTTATATCTTAATAAGAAAGAAACCCTCAACTCTAAGTGGCTTGTTGGATTGGGATATGTGCATAGCTTTGTTGTTCCTTCAAGATCTGAGGTATCCCAAATGATGCAAAATTGCATTGTCTTAAATTCCAATATGTCTCAGTACTGTGTTTCTTAACTTTGTGCTCGCTTTGAAGGAAGGGCATAATCTTAATAGCTTAATCACATGTACTTGTGTACACATGTTGTTTGATTAAGCCACACTTTTGTGTGTATGCTTTGTGGCTCCACTAGTTGGTGACTCTGGAATACTTTTGTGACACTGACATCTGTTCTCTGAAATTCACAAGGGTGGAGGAGGGAGAGACTGTACTAGGCATTCTAGAAAGTTTCCTGGTTGGGCTTGTAAGTGGTAATGTAACTCATTGAAAGCCAAGCCACATGGTCCCAACAGGTCTGCAAGACAGGAGTAGAGGCCAAGTCTTGTGTGCTTAGGAAGAGACCAGTGAAATGGGATTTAATATGTACATAGTCTCAGATGCTTACATTCATGATCCAAAACATAGAATCAGGTTTTCTCCTATCTTATTACTTAGTGGGTGGTGCCCAGTTGCCTTGAGTCTATAACAGAGGATTGTAGTTGAGTCTGTAATGTAAGAAAGCTGGTTCTTAGGCAAAGCCTCAAGTGAAGGGATTAAGATACCAACCCAGCCACAAAACTTTTAACCTACAGTTTGTCATAGCTGCATGATGTGCTTGGACTAGAGCCTAGCATAGTCATCAGAAAGGCTTCATCCAGCAACTGATGTGAGCAGATGCAGAGATCCACAGCTAAATATTAAGCAGAGCTTGGGGAGTCCTGTGGAGAAGAAGAGGAAAGATTGGTAGAGCCAGAGGGATCAAGGACAGCACAAGAGCAGGGCCCACAGAATCAGCTGATTGGGATTCAAGTTGGCTCATAGAGATCAGGGAGCCTATATGGGCTGGATCTAGGTCCTCTGCATGTATGTATGGTTGTATAGCTTGGTGCTCTTCTGGGATTCCTGAGAATGGGAGCAGGGTCTGTCCCTGACTCTTTGGTCTACCTTTGGGACACTTTCCCCTCTACTGGGTTGCCTTGTCCAGCCTTGATGTGTGAACATATGTCTGGCCTTATTGTAGCTTGTGGTATGGTCCTTGGTTGATGTCCCTGGAAGGCCTGCTCTTTTCTGAGGGGAGGTGAAGTGGGTGGTGGCATCAGGAGAGAGAGGATTTGGAAGGAGAGAATGGGGGGAGGGAGGAAGGAGGAACTGCAGTCAGGATATGTAAGAAAAATAAATAAAAAGAAAAATAAAAGCTGGTTTCATGCCTGGAGGTTCTCCTTTGTCACTGTGTCTCACATAAATGGCTTCTTTTATTGTGTGACAAGTGACATCAGTGTAATCATTAAGCAGAGAGGTTCTGAATTCTCCTAGCAGTGGTGCCATACAGCTGTGGCATTTGGTGATGAGAGGCTCCTTTATGTGTAGAGGGAGATTGCTTAATGCATAGAAACGTTTAACACTTTCATTCCGATCTCACCACACCCCGCACCCTCCAAAACCTCATCCTTAATGCTCCGCTAGAACCCCGCCCTGAACTTTTCTCTGAAGGTCAGCTGCAGCAGGAACAGCAGTCTTTGGGTTGGAACTATGCTGGATAATCTGGGATTTTTTTCATACTTTATTTACATTTCAAATGTTTCCCCCTTTCCAGATCTCCCCCTTGGAACCTCTCCATTCCCTTTCCCTCCCCTGCCACTATGGGGCTATTCCCCCACCCACCCACCCACCCACCCACTCTCGTCTTCCCTCCTTGGCTACTGAACTCTCTATGTGTCACAAATGCTATAGTTATATACTTTAACAGAATCTCAAGGGGATTTGTGCAACCTAGGTTCTACTGAGTTTCTGTTTAGAAAAAGGAAAGAGTAACGTGCTCCCTATTAGTGCTCCTACATGAACACAAATGTGTGAGGATAAAAGGTTTGCTGGCTCTGTCTGGAAGCGTAAACTTGGAACAAGCATAAGAGGTAGTTAATAGATGAATGTAGTTTGAATCTGGGTTTAGAGCCATCATCTGGGTCTTCTTGCCCACTAAGTGGGTGATACTCCTGCCAATCTAATGGTGAGACACACATTTTTAACAAAGAAACATACAGATAACTTTTTTGTGTGTGTCTCTGTGTGTATGTGATGTGTTTGCACACACATGGCCTCCATGCATGCACATGCTTATGGAGTCCTGAGGCTCATGAAGGCAATGATCTTTGCTCATTCTCACACCTATTTCAGTGAGGCAGCATCTCTCACTTAATCTCAGTGCTTGGTGACACTGTTACTTGGTGACTTCCCAGCCACCTTGCTCTGGGGTCTCCTCTCTCTACATTCTGAGGCTGTAATTATAGATGGGCTGCCACAAATATCCAGCATGTACATGGGTTCTGAGGATCTGAACTCCTGGCCTCATCCTTTAACCACTGAGCCATCTTCCCAACAGCTATACACGGTATACATAAGGCAAAGCTCATCATCTTCACCATGTTAAGTGGCTTTAACTAGATTTACAGTATTGTGCAGCCATTGCCACTGTCCATTTCCAGAACTTTCTCATTGCTCTCAGAGAAACAGTAGCCATGAAACAATACTTCTTCATTTCCTACCTGCCAGCCCCTGCCAACTCCTAGTCCGTGTTCGGACTCCATGACCCTGCCTACTTTAGCCACTTTGTGTAAGCTGAGTCAGACATAATGTTCTCTTGGAACGAGACCCTGCTTGCTGTGTTTTGTCTGGCTGCTTTTGCACCATGCTGCAGAGGTGAGTAGCTGTGATCCACGCTGAATGTCCCTGGGACCTGAAAATATTTGTGATTAATGCTCTCCAGAACAAAGTTTGCAACCTCCCAAATGCAATCGGAGGTGGCTGACCTCTATGATTATTTCATTAGTGTGGGAGAGGAGCCTCATTTCCAGACTGTCAGGGATAGACTTTTGCAGCATAAATGTAACCAAGACCTTTAACTCTATCTGTTCAAACTCCTAGTGTTTTCAGCCTTCCTCAGTTTTGTAGCGAAAAAGATGAAAACCATTTGGGGACTATAGTTATCGTATATTTCAAAATAGCTAAAAGAGAATTTTAAATGTCTCCCCTAAAAAGGAGAGGGAAATGTTTGAGATGATTAGGTGTGCTAGTTAATAGGAATTGAAATTTTCACCAATTCTGCATGTCTTGAAACTGCACTGATATGCACATACATCCATAATATGGAGAAATAATTATCAATTAAATATAAAACAAAAAACCTTGGGGTCAGCAAGATGGCTCAGAGGGTAAAGATGCTTGCCACCAGGCCTGATGACCTGAGTTTGATCCCCAGAATCCATATGGTAGAAAGAAAGTCACCTGTGTTATTCACTTGCTCACTGGGACGTATAGGTGCACATGAACACAGTAAATAATACACAAATGCAACTTTTTTAAATTTTGAAAAAAAAAAAAGAGCAAGAATATGAGACATTCTGTCCTGGCTTGTTTATTTCTCTTTTTATATAACAGAAACATTTAAAAATAATAACTTATTATAGAATTATCTATGAGAATTTCATATGACATGTCTTCATCATATTGACTTGCCACTTCCCCCTCAACTCCTTCCAGAGCCAACCCCTTACTTCCTGTCTGTCTCACAGGAGATGTCCCAGTCCATTGCCTCTTACAGCTGTTAAGTGTAGAGGCTTTGTTGTAAAAGTGTTAACTGGGAAAGGCACCCCAAGCTCACTTGGTCTCTACATTTTGACCAATTGTAATGATCTCCATTTGCTGCAAAAAGAAGCTTCTTTGAAGAGGAGTAACAGCTACATGTATTTGTGGGTGTAAGGGGGTTAAGTATTGTGAATGCACGGTGATCAATACAGGTCTATTTGCATTCTTCTACATGCAGACATCTAGTTTGACCAGAACCATTTGTTGAAGATGCTTTCTTTTTTTCTATTGTGTGGTTTTGGCTTCCTTGTCCCAAATCAAGTGTCCGTAGGTGTGTGGGTTTATTTTTAGGTCTTCAATTCTATTTCATTGATCAGCCTGTCTGTTTTTAATGCCAGTTTTATGCAATTTTTATTGCTATTGCTCTGTGGTGCAGTTTGAAATCAGAAATAGTGATACCTCCAGAAGTTCTTTTATTGTACAGGATTGCTTTAGCTAGCTTGGGTCTTTTTGTTTTTCCATATGATGTTGAGAATTGCTCTTTCGAGGTCTGTAAAGAATTGTGTTGGAATTTTGATGGGAATTGGATTGAATCTGTAGATTGCTTTTGGTAAGATGGCCATTTTTACTATATTAGTTCTACTGATCCATGAGCATAGGAGATCTTTCTATTTTCTGATATCTTCAGTTCAAGATTACAAGTGGCTTAGGAAAGTGGTAGTCAGTAGTAGTTTCTCCTCTAGGGCCCATGGCCTCACCAGCCCTGGGTTGTTGTCTAGGTTTTTCCTTGCAAAGCATAAATTCCCTCCTATTGAGTATACCTTACTTCTAATTAGGTCACTGATGGTTAACCCCTGGATATAAGTGCCATTATTGTATCTTTCAGGATATCTTGCTTTGCTGGCTGTTGTTGTCCTTCATTCGCCTTATAGCTGGACAGGACTATTGATTGCCTTTCTCTTTTGGCAGCTTGTATGGCCCATTCAAAAACTATGAGGACTGGCCATCAGTGAGGCTTCCAGGTCCAATCTAGATTGACTCCTCCAAATTCCGTGTTCAAAGTGTGTGGTGTCTTCAACAATAGGCTCTTACCAAGGGCAATGGCAAGAGTCTGTATTGTCTGGGGAGGGGTCTCTTGGACTCCCCTGACCAACAACTGGAAAGAAATTTCCCCATGCCTGCCATTGAGGATGCTGTTTGATACTCTATAGTTTTCAGGGGAAGCATTGTCTCCCTAATTTTTGATGTAACTTCAATTGAAATAAATGTAAGTATATACATAGATTTATATATGTTCTATGTAATTTTAAGTAGGAATAAAATGCTCCAACTCCTTATGACTTTTCAACACACTGTTAGTGCTATTTATCTTTTCCCTTTTCTTCTCACTCTCTGATGCCATTACCACTGCCTCCCAGGTGAGTCTCCCCAAGCCTGTTTATCCCATTCCCCTCTTTATGTAACTCTATCCCCTTCTTTCCCTCCAGACCCCTTCTGGTCAGTACTGACCACTCCACACTGACCACTCCACACAATTTTTTTCCTAAGCATGAATGGTACTGGATGAATCAGCTAACTCTTCAGACTTCCTTTCCATTAGTTTGAGTGGTGAGTTTGTTTTTCCTACTTAGATTTACTTGACCTTTCTTTGTTTTATGATCTTATCTCTTCCATGAAGAAGAGTTCTAAAGTCCTCATTTCTTATTTAGTGTGTGCTTCAAAATCCAAGTTATGTGATCATGGTTTCTTACCTTCCAAGGCCCTTCACTTTTACTGTCCCGATGAGCACACGGTGTGATGGGAGATGGTGTCATGCATGGTATCAGACCTGCCACCTGTCATGTGACAAGCAAACATTTTCATAAATATCTGCACTGTAATGGTACTTGACAAAACCTCAACAAAATTATCCAAATCAGAGTTTGGCAACAAGTTTCTAAAGATCTAGATAGTTAATACCTGTATAACAGGTGTGCATGTGCATATGTGTGTGCATGTGTGTGCATGTGTGTGTGTGTGTGTGTGTGGGTGGGTGGGTGTGATAGGTGTTCATGTTTGTATGTCTGTGTTTCTGTGTGATATTGTTGTATGTGTGTTCCCATGTGTCTTAGGGCTTCCATTGCTGTGAAGATACACCATGACCAAGGCAGTTCTTATAAAGGACATTTACTTGGGGCTGGCTTGCTGGTTTTGAGGTTTAGTCCATTATCATCATGGCGGGAAGCATGGCAGTGTCCAGGCAGGCATGGTGCTAGAGGAGCTGAGAGTTTTTATCTTGTTCTGAAGGCAAACAGAAGAAGACTGATTTCTAGGCAGCTAGGAGGAGGATCTCAAAGCCCACCTCCACAGTGACACACTTACTTCAGTAAGGCCACACCTCCTAATAGTGCCACTCCCTGGGCCCAGCATTCTCAAAACACCATACCGTGTATATATATGCATGTTTTCATGCATGTGCATGCAGAGGCCAGTGCAGGCCACTGGCTGTCTTCCTCCTTTACTTTCTGAGTTATTAGTTTGAGACAGGGTCACTCACTGGAATGGAAACTCTCTTTTGTTTGATGAGCTGGATTTCTATTAAGTTCTTGGAATCTGACTGTTTCTATTCCCCTATGTTTGGACCAGAGGCACACACAGCCAATCCTGGCTTTTCATGTGGATGCTGGGGATCTAGACTAATACTCATACCTTGCAGGGCAAGTGTTCTTAACTATTAGCCACCTACCTACCTCTATTGTTTTAAAGACAATGTCTCACTCTCTAGTCAATGCTGGACTTAAACTATGACCAATCCTTCTGCTTCAGCCTTCCTGGTACTAAGATGATAGGCAGAAATTGTCTCACAGCTTACTTCTAATATATCTTTATTCCAACAAAACTTTATTGGCAAAAATAGATAACAGGCCACGCCTTCTTTTAAATGATGCCATTCTTTCTCTTAACCTTGCCAGTGTTTATAAGTGTTATTATTTTTTCATTTTTCTTTGCAAACCTGATGGCTTCATGAGGTAATAGTAGATAATCCCACCATATTTAGGCACATTTTCCTTGTTCCTACAATTACCGGAAACCCATGTGCGGGAGCCAGAGCACCAAGTGTGATCTGCTCTGCGTTCTTCCTTCTGCCTCTCTACTTCTGGTCCACTTCACACAACTCAACAGTTCCTTACTACTGCATGTTATTGCAGAAAGCATGATGGACAATATGCCTGTGGTATGACCTTCTGCGGATTGAGATTTCTCTATGTTCCTCTTGTCTTCTTTCAAATTCTTAGTGATTTCAAGTCTCTTTTAAAATTCTAGTTTTAGTTACCAGTTTCCCCATTTGAAATCGTATAGGAATATAAGTGGAAAACAAGGGGAAATTGTAAAATGCAGGAATGTTCTCATTCCTCTGCCAAGAGGATGGTAGGGTGAGTGATGGGAACTAGAACCAAGTACGTGTGAATGGACTTTTGGGTAAGAACTGGAGTTGATGGGTAGAGACAGATGGGGAGGCAGTTTTCTGTAATTAAAATGTCTTTTTTTCCTAGGGAGGCATATTCTCTAGTTCTCCAGTTCTAGAGAGCCCTCTTCAGTTTCACGAAGAGAACCCACCTCCTAGCTTGTCTGCCATGTCTCAGAAAGATTTGGACCACAAGCATCGAGGTGGGTCCCAAGAACCCTGACAAACTGCTGAGCATGTAACCCTGGGTCTCCCCAACCACAGCATTGTCAGGATTCACTGGCTTCCCCTGATGGTGAGCTTTTCTCAGTCTCTGTATTTTGTGAGAAATCATGTTCCTACATGGAAATTGGCAGAATTCTTATAATTGTGCTGACATCCACTTATAAAGTATTTATGGGTTAAATATACTATGAAAAGGTCTTTAAACTTTGCACCATAGAATCGAAAGTTCAAATCTGCCTTTCTTTTCAAGTACAACTCTCTGTACATAGACCTCTGTTTTCTATTTTGTAAAATGGGTATAGCAGTATCTATCTTATGGTATCATCTTGTTCATTCAATAATTCATTGAAGCAATGGTTCTTGAGTATTTCCTGTGTGCTGTACACTATATGATGTATTGGTGAGACCTAGCAAATAATATATGCCAAATTGATGTTGCAAGGATTAGGGATAAAATATGGAATGTGTCTTAGAAGTAATAAACTGGTACTTCATAATATAGGAGATGTGTTGCTATCCAATGATCATAGGAAACATATTTCTTCATTACCTTATCCAAGACCTTGTGTTTGGAAGAGCAACCTCATGGAGCACAGACCCATACCTTTAAAAATTAGTATTGGTTTAAGATGTCTCATTCTGTAGTCCATGCTACCTTGGAGCTCATCACTGTAGCCCGAGCTAGCCTTGAGTCCACGAAGCTCCTTTCTCAGACTCATAGGTGCTAGAATTATATATGTATGTTACTATGTCTTGACCCACATCTCTTCACTAGATAGCACTCCTTTAACTAAGATCAAGACACATGGAGACCTTACCATTGAAACCATTGAAAAGCCAAGGTAGATGGGAAGGGGTTTTATAGCTTGGGACCAGATAAGATTCTCAACCATTCTTTATTTCATTAATATGTACAAAACACATTAT
Source organism: Rhynchomys soricoides (assembly GCA_019843965.1). NCBI lineage: Eukaryota > Metazoa > Chordata > Mammalia > Rodentia > Muridae > Rhynchomys > Rhynchomys soricoides. The sequence continues at coordinate 5,391,428 of JADRCH010000106.1, read as the reverse complement.
GCTCATGTTCTGGGGACACAGAGACAAGTGGGATCCATAATCTGCTGGAGCAAGCCCCGAGTTTGCCCTAGAGATCTCAATTCCTGAGTTTTAAGGACTTCCTCCCATGTGGCTCCAGATGGCAACTAGTAAACAGTGGGGTTGGACAGATATTGGGATTCTTCATTTCCAGAAGTAGGTCATAATACAATATCATAGCTTCCACCTGAAACTTTTCTGTGTGGGATCCTTCCCTCTGGGGGGAATTCAGTTAGTGCCAGCATAAGCAATCTAAGGAGACCCATGTGACTTCCAGAAGATAGCCATGGGAGCAAGTTCTCACGGGCTTGTGGCCTGTAGGTGTCATAGACCTAGCAAGTTCCATGAAAATGCAATTAGGCAATAGCAATGTATGACAGCACCTATAGCGAGTGAGGTTTGCAGTGATGTTGAATGGTAAAGAAGACTTAGCCAGGGACAGTGGAAAGTAGGTAGGTGTATATGTGGCTGCTCCAATCAGGAGGTATTGAGCTTGACAATATAGAGGGACATGTCTGCATTATAAGCCATGGGACTAGAGTTTCCACCAGGGGGAACTGGTGCAGTGAGCATGGGCTAGATCATATGAGCAGTACAGGCTATGGAAGCTTTGTATTAGATGGCACTTCATGTGGTCATGGTCATACTATATCTATATGATCTAATAGGTTGGCCCAGCCACAGGTAGCTATTAAAGACTGGAAAGACTAGAATTGTGGCTAGTACAAGTGGGGAATTGAGTTATAAATTTTATTCCATGTCAGTGAGATTGAATTTAAGTTTCTCTTGTGAGATTGGCAGTTACTATAGGGGGATTGGATTTTATCTGGTCAGTAGAGATCTGGATTACAGGCTTTCCTTCCTAGAATTTGGAAGGACTCATTGATGGCTCTGGAGGATGGGTGGAGGATGGCAGAGAGATGTTGGAAGCAGAGTTCAGAAGGACGATAGCTGTCCTATACTGAATTCTATGGCCTCTTGTGCCTTCCAGGAGCCCCAGGAACACAGGAGAACTGGAGCTATGGAAACTAAGTAGCTCCATTCCTGCCCAGTCATGCCTGGATGAAGTAATGCAACCCCCATACTGCCAATTTCTCAATGGCAAAAGGATACAACGTTTACCACCTTTACAGAGGAGGCTTGTCCGCAGACCCTGGCACTCACAGAAGTCTCTCTTCACAGTAGAATTCTATCTGTATACCTTCTGTGTATCTGGATCTCTGGATAGAAAGGCTACTTACTATCTAAGCATTGACTTCTTTACATGCAGAATGGACTCTAAACACTACGTTATACTAATTTCATGAGCCTCAAGTGGGCCAAATTCATGTAAACCACTTATGAGAGCGAATGCCACATTTTAGAATTAAGGACTGCTTGGGGATAGGTAGATGGCTCAGTCAGTTCAGTGTTTGCTGTGTAAGCATGTGGACCCTAGCACCTATGTAAAAAGCTAGGTATGATAGTGTGTGCCTGTGAGCTCAGCATTAAATGGAGTTGTGGGGTGGGAGGGTGAAGGTAGGTGGATCCTCATAGCTCACTGGCCAGCCAGCCCAGGCAATCAGTAAGCTTTGAGTTCAATGAGAGATCCTCAAAGTAGAAAACAACTTTACCTCTGAATGAACACAGACACAAACACACACACACACACACACACACACACACACACACACAAACACACACACAGAGAGAGAGAGAGAGAGAGAGAGAGAGAGAGAGAGAATTCTCATCTGCATGGAACATACATACATGAAATAAACAGGCACACAGGAGAATTGAGGTCTGCTTATTGTTAGTCATTTTATCATTCTCAGCATCATCTCTGAGTTAGGAATCTTCATACATTGACTTCTTCTCACCTCATCTGATGTCCAGGGCTTCTCTGAGTCTCATTTAGAAACTATCCCTCAGCTACTACCAAGGGGAATTCTGGGGATTAGTCCAACAGGATGTTGCAGAGGGGAAGCCAAGACTTGGGTTGAACAAATTGGAGAAAGACGCTAGAATAATCTAGCCCATTTCATCAAATGCCAGTTATCTTGAAATGGGAAGATAGACAGCCAGAAGCTGATAGCATCAGTAGATGAGCCCAAGTGTGACACAGCAGATATGGGAACACCCTGGGCCTGTATCCTACCTACTGGCACTTTTAGGGGGGCTTCTCTTTGAAAAGGCAATCTGGATGGAGTTCCCTTTTCTTCCTGTGGCCTTTGGAAGGCAGAGCACACGTGCAATGAAATGTTAATTGGCAAAGGTTCAGAATATGGCGTTAATGCCAAGTACCGGGTAATATCATGTTAATGCGCAATCTTTCTTCCTTTTGCTCAGCTCATGAAATGACTGACTCAGAGAGATGAATGAACACTTTTCCCATGAGCCCGACCTTACTCTGTGATCACTGTTCACCTGACTTATCTCCACTCTCACCTTTCGAGGAACCTGTGGTTCACAGGGGTAAATTTACTGTAACCTATTTCTCACTGCATCATTTTCTTGATTGTACCCAGACTGACTATTGGGCTGCCCCTTGTGCAAGGAGACACACTTGCCTCATGGCTTTTGTGCTGGCTGGCCTTCCTCTGCACAGAAGCCTTTGTATCTCACCTCTGCCATCTGCAGGACCGCTCTCTCACACATTCACCAAATCTCCCCATGAGCCATGATCTGACCCCTCTACATAAGATGATGACACCATGCTTCCTTGCTCTGCCTTAGTTATGCTTCCTCACAGTGTTCATGAAATTTATGTAATTTAACATTTTTATCACATTTTGGTGGGGGGGGGTGTTGTTGATGTCTGTCACCACAAATTAGCAGCCTCCTTGAGAAGTATAGTTGCAGTCCTATGCAATCCACACTGACCTCATTTTCTGGTATACTGTCTGGTGTAGGTTGTGTGACCATCAGATGTGGACTGAATGAGCCTTCAGGCTCCCATGCTGCTGTTTAAGGCTTACACCCCCAATCTCCCTTTCCTTCCACAGTCTCAAGGTTCTCTCCTCTTGCCCTTCACATCTGTGTTGCTTTTGACAAAATCTCAAATGTTCGATTTTACCAATAAAGTCTCAGGAACCAGATGCTGGGGTGAAAGCTTGCTAACTCAGAGAGGCAGAGAAAGTACCCAGCTGATCCTCCTTTTCAGCCAAAGTCCCAAAAGGAAAAGCTCTCCTTCTTTACACCATCTCAAAACCCCTCAAACTGAATGTCCATTCCTTCCACTTCCTTAGTGTCTCTCTATCCATCCTCTTGACTTCCTATTACTCTTTATGGCTTTTTTCCCTCTTATGTCCACTCCATGTCAACTGGTTGCTTGCTTCACCTCTTGACCTATGGTTGACTTTGTTTAATACTGCTTACAATAAACAGAATGTTCTTAGATTAAAGGCATATGCTAGGGCTGAGCCACACCACAACTAGAAATAGGTTTTTTTCCAGTAAACACAATCTTGGGGTTCATGGTGTGATCAAATATCCTTACTTTCTGAACCTGCTGAGGTCTCAGTCAACTCTCTTTTGCTAATAGGATGTTCACTGCCTCTTGCCTCTAAAGACTCCCTACTGGGTACATCCAAGCTTTTGACCCTGTTACATGACATTGTCATCTACACAGTTCTCTGAGAACTGGGCTTGGAATCAAGTGCCAAAAAATAAAAAATCTCCTAATGTTTTAAGTTAGCTTAAGGTTTTATGTTGAACTATAGTGATAGCGAGCTGTGATCACATGTACATGCAGCCGCACGTGGATCATGGGCTTCAGGCTAGAAATGCCTGTGACCTATCTTTGCTCACTGTCTTCATTTGCCATGCAGTAAGCATTAATTTCTATCGACAGCTCTTGAGTCTCGAGTCTTTCTTTACTCTTCATGCTTCTGTTAGTTCTTTTTCTTGTAGCTTTAAGAAAATGCCAGATAAAAGCAGTTTAATGAAGGAAGGATTTAGTCTGATTCATAGCATAGGCAGCAGGAGCATGAGGTGCATGGTCATGTTGCACCCATAGTCAGGAAACAGAGGGACTTGAATTCTTGTGCTCAGCTCACTTCTTTTTATCTAGTCCTAGACCCCAGCCCATGGGATCCCACAACCTTAATAAACTTAATTCAGATAATGCTGAGACTTGTCTCCTTGGTCATGCTAGGTCCTGTCAAGCTGATATGTTAGCCATCTCAATGTTTGTGCTTAGATTTGCCTTGGCTTTGGTTTAGGACAATGGACATTGGTGTCCAGTATACCTAGAGTTTTCTTTCACTGCCTAGAATACTTGGTCAAGTTAAAGTACTTCTCCAAACCCATTTACTTCTCCCTAAATGTCTAAGTAATGATACCTATCTGAGACGTTATCATGAGAATCAAGGAATATGACATGCATGAGGGCGCATAGCAGATGCTCAAGAAAAGTAATGAGGGGCTGTGGAGTGGGATTGGAGTCCTGGATGGGAGTGGGGATCAGTAATGTTAATTAAAGATATGTTTTTTTCCACGTGCTGAATTTGGAATGGGAGATTGTTTTTGTTCCCCATTAGAATAATGAGATCACTCTTATCTTTATTGAAATCCTTCTGCAGAACGGGGCGAGCTGTATTTGTGTCAGAGATAATGCTGGCTTTTTATAAGCCTCTGTGTGGTAGACAATGGCAAGGCCTTTTAACTGATGTGCTTAGGATTTTTCTGTCTGTCCCTTTATAAGGTCTGTCAATTCCAATCTTGCCTTTCAGGTAACTTTTGTGACACTTGGAAAGTCACTTATTTGTGAATTATGGAGGGTATGTGTCTCTACATGCACGTCTATACATATATACTCTTGCATACATGGATATACACAGTATACCCAGAGAGCTGTTTGCTTATGCACATATAGATAAATGCATATTAGTAAATATCAGTATTGTGGATGTGCCTGTCCATTTACATGGATATGAACATGGTACAGTCCTGCAGATAGATCCTACAGGTATAGTAGATCTTCCTAGCCAGCTCTAGTCCTGGGGAATGAGAGCTAATTGGAGTTGGCTGGTTGAGGTGAAGGAACAAAGGAAAAACTGGAGCCCATGGAAACTTGTGTAGTTGCTGCTGTGCCATAAGAAATGCTACTTATATTAAGCAGGGCAAATGGCAAATTAGGCTGCCAGAAGCAAAACAAGAAATGGATTATAGACAGTCCTCAGGTTAGACAGTGGCAGCAGTCAGCATCAGCTCTAAAGGGTTTAAAATCACTATCCTATTCTAAAAGGCTATGGGCAGAGGCTCTGGCCACCTACCCTGAAGGATTTACTCTCCTTGGGAGCTGAGTAGGATGTGAGTATTCCAAGATCTCAAGAAGAGGCCTGGACCCAGCAAACAGCTCCAGTGTTGAGTTCTTAGAGGTACATGTTCCTGTGACAGGGGACTTGACTTGGGAGGGGGGCAGATTACCTGCTGTTATCTGAACTCCCACTGTAGCTATGACCTTGGGAAAATGCTCAGCCCCTAGGATTAATGAGGAAATTAAATAGCATGGTATCTAGATGGAGTATTCAGAAGCTTAACTCTGGAGGGCAGAGAGACATTCAGGCAATACAGGGTCTTCCTTCTCTGCCTAGCTGCATGGTCATTTCCTGATCTCAGAGTTAGCAAGATCCTAGTGGGCAACAGAGAGGCATAAATGAGACATAAAGTGATGTGCTTAGCAACAATAGGGATTAAACACTTCAACAGTGTTCGCAGAGGACAAAAGACATGAGAGGTTAAAATAAACAAGAGCAGAAAAACAAAGCTTGAGGCAAGAGACACAAGAGTCAAGCTGGAGTCTCCCTGCTGGCTGTGTGATCTTGGACAGGTCACCTTCTCTCTTCGGGGTGTAAGAGAGGTGATGATCATACCTGTTTTGTACATCAGGGGATGTTAGGACCTCTTCATAGTAGGGACAGTGATAACAACCCAGAACAATTTCCCAGGAGGCAGGTGTGAGAGAGGTATGAAGGATGACTTACTGCTCTTGTGAAAGTCCAGTGGAGGGGTTGTGGGTGGAGTGATCGTGCGTATGACCAATCTTGTGACTTCTGCTCATACCACTTTTCCCATTAAGCGTTCTCTATGCGGGCCACCTCTCACTCCTCAGAGGCTCAGAGCTCATGGCCAATTCTCTTTGCCAAGGACTTTTTCAGGGTTTGGAATGATGGGTTCCTTTGCACTCTTGAGTCTAGGTTCAAATTTCATCTTCCTCCTTGAGACCTTCCCTGTCCATCCTGGCCAAGTGCACACTCATGGTCCCTAGGTCAACTACCCAATGCCAAGCTCTGTTCTTTTTTTCTAACCTCATGGTATAATTAATTACTTTCTTGTTGTCTACCCCATTGTGGTCTACACACACCACACAGAGCTCCATGAGGATGGCCAAGGGCCTCTTAATCTCTGCTATCTCCATCTCTTTAGCCCAGCGCTGACTGCACAGCGATGTCAAGTGATTACAAATATCTAATGATCTGAGAGTGACATCTCTGAGTCCATTTAAAGCAGTAATTTGATACTTTAAAGACTGAGTACCCGCCCCCAGAGGTGTGTGAACTCAGACAGCAGCCCCATATATTGCTGATGCTGTAGACAGCTGGTATATCTGTCTTCAACAGAAGTTAGGGCCTTAATGACACATAGCTTCTTCCTGTGCATCCAACTCTGGCCTCTTGGGGTAGAGGTGGCTGGGAGTAGAAACAGCTGCAGCGAGATGCCCTGTCTGATTGGCTTGGTGACTCAGTTGCTAATACTCAGCTGTCCTAGCCAGAACCAAAACCCATCCTAAGAGATGGGTCAGATGGACATGGATTTCTGATCTGAAGTTGTCAGATAGTTTTTGCCTTGTCTGCAAACTATCCCTCAATTTAGTGGCTTAAGTAACTGGCTTTATACTTCCCTTGTGCCTGGTCGTGTTCTGCCAAGGTCTTATTTAGAAGCTCTTGGACTCTTTTATGTCTAAGATGCCTTTCTCATATCTGTGCTGTTTGGTAGGCTGTCACCTCAGAAGCCTTGGCTCTTCTTTGAGTGGGCTCACAGCTACCAGTTGAGCAGCCCAGGTTCATGTTTCATGATGCTTTCAGCTTCTGGGTGTAACCAGAAGAAATTCTCCATGCCCATGCTGGCTGTGTGTGTGTGTGTGTGTGTGTGTGTGTGTGTGTGTGCGCTACACACACATGTGTATATGTGTATGGGTTTGTGGGGGAGGGATGTACATCTGAAAAGGGTCAGACAACCTTGTCCTCCCAGACACCCAGACACTATGTTTTTAAGAGAGAGTCCCTTGAGCTTGTAAAGTGGGCCATGCTGGCTGTCTGGTGACTCTCTAGGTATCTGCTTGATGCTGCCTTCCTAGTGTTGGGCTTATGATCTCACATCACCATGCCTAACAATTTCCATGTGGGTTCTAGGCATCAAACTCAGGTCCTTATAATATTTTATCAACTGAGCCATCCTCTCTGCCTCACAAGCTTTCCAAAGCCTCTATCCTGGCATGTTTGTTGATGTCTTACTGACGAAGCTCATAGTCAGTGTGAAAAGTAGAGGCACAAAGGTGTGGTTATGAGGAATTAGTGAGACATTGTCACCGGTAGGTATGTCCTTTGTGCAGGGGTCTCCATGCATTGTATAAGCCGTCCCTTTGATTTCATTTCCCTCTTAAAGTAAGGACTTTTATTGCTTCATATTCATAGACAGGGACCCCAAGATTCAGCGAAGCTAAAGGAGGTGTGTTCACACGGTTGGGATTGACTTTGGGAAAAGTGCATGAAGATGAATTTAAATAGCGAAGAGGACATGACAGGAGAGAGGCCAAGCTGGCCCTGTTGAAACAAGGGGCCAGGCTGGGAGGTTTGAAGGTTTGGAGAGGGGGATACACGAGTTCCCTTTGTTCCCTAGTTAGCCTTTGCAAAGGAAAAGTAAATGGTCTTCTAATTTAAGGAAGCAGGGTTCAATCAAGGCACTCCGTGTTAGACTCCCAACTTCCCACAGACACACTATCCCTCTCTCCCAGCTAGCATCTTAGTACATAGCCTGGGCTCCTGCCTTATCCTGGGTGCTGAATGTTAGGAATAGAAGCACATGTCACCATGTCTGGGTCTCCTCTCTCTCTCTCTCTCTCTCTCTCTCTCTCTCTCTCTCTCCCTCCTTCCCTCTTTCCTTTCTTCCCTTTTTCTCCCTTCCCCTCTCTCCCTTCCTTCCTCTCTCCCTTCCCCCCCTCCTTTCTGTCTCCCTGTCTCTCTCTCCAAAGTTTCATTCATCCTAGGCTGTCCTAAAACTCACTCACTTACTCTGTATCTGAGGATGACCTTGCTGTAATCCTCCAGATCCACGTTCCTAGTATTGCACAGGGTGCACCACCTACCAGGATCATGTGTTGTTGGCTGGGGGCAGATGCAGGATTTCCTACATGCTAAGTAAGTACTCTACTAGATGACCTACATGAAGATTATATTTCAGTGAGATCTTACCCAGGTCCCCAGAGAAAGACACTTCTATTCTATTCTGTATTTATAGATAGCTATATCTATTCTATATTCATTGGGGTTCTCTAAAGGAATAAATCTGATAGAATTATATATATATATATATATATATATATATATATATATATATATTCACACACACACATATACAGTGTGTGTGTGTCTGTGTGTGCGTGTGAGATTTATTAAGAATGAGTCCAACAGTGACTGGTATCCAGTAGAAGTTGTTTAGTTTATGAGATTCTGTGTCTCAGCTGGTATTCAGTCTATGCTGGAGTCCCTAAGAAGTGGATTCTAAAACTGGTGAAGGAGTACCTCAGCAGCAGGATAAATGACGTCGCCAGCCTGAGTGAGGGCAAACAGGCCAAAAGCAAAGTGTCCTTCTTCCATGTTCTTTTTTGCATGCTGCCACCAGAAGCTGCAGCCCAGATTTAGGATGGGTCCTCTCACCTCAAATGGTGGAATAGAGAAATCCCTCACAGATGATCAGGTGCTTGGGTTTTAATTGATTCCAGATGTGGTCAAATTAACGCTGAACATTAGCCATCACAGTGCAGGCAATTGTTATACATTTTAAATGGGCAGAGAAAACATTTGCATTTATAAATTTTCTACATTAAAGCTCTCTGGAGAGAAACTGGAGAGCACAGCAGCCAGGAAGAAGTTTGTATGAAGGGTCATTAAGTTGTGTAGATCAATGTGGCCATCTTAATCAGAACAGTGATTGGAACCCAGGACCTACCTGATGCACCAACGCACACTTCCTCTATGAGCCAATACCAATGCACACTTCCACTGTGATTTCTAGTGGCTTCCTGCAGATCTGGCTGCATTTGGGAGAGATGAGGCTATCACTCACCATTTAGTAGTAGCTTCTTGAAAGTTTGTCCTCTTTGAATAACACTGTATTTAACATGTCTATGGGTCTTACAAAACTGCAGATGCAGCATATAGTTAAAAACAGATCCTAAAATATGCCATGGAATTCTGAATCTGCAATGTCAGGGCTGGGAGGGCCCAAGAGTCCAAGTTTGTCTAGTCCCTTGGCTGAGCGAGTGAGAGCTAAGGTCTTGTCCAAGGTCACACAGACTGGGTTGGATCTGAGGCTGTACCCTGTAGCCGGGACTCCCAACTCCTGTTCCCAGTCCCGAGTTCTTCCCACCCCATCTCCAAAGCTTCAAGGCAGTGGCTTCTTCTGTTTTCCTTTCTTTCTCCTCCCTTCCTTTCTTTTTAAAGGCTCACTGGCAGCTACTGCTCTAAGGCAGAAAATGTATTCATTTAAATGACTTCGTTTGGAAATAGAAGGTTGAATAATGATGTTACCATTTATAATTGCTCTGATTAACCACACCACCGTTTTGCAGTTTAGAATAAAAAAAGCCTCATTTCCTTTGTGATGTGAATTTTAATTGCCTTCTCTCAGGAAGACCCCTTCAGGCAGAATTGTATGCTTCTCAGTTTCTAGAACATCAGAAAGACCCCTCTGGCCAGACCTGCATGCTCAGATTTGGGGCTGGGCATGGGCATAACTGGATGTTCATGAAATACCTGATAGTAGGAGATTCTGGGAGAGATGCTATTGACTCTTACAGTCACTCACCTTTCAACCCACATGTGATACTTCCCTGGGGGATCATAGCACAGGGGGGGGGAGGGGAGGGGTCCACACAAAGCTCAAAACTAGAGACCTGGGATAAGGGGATTTAGGACTTTACTAAGGGTGTTTAACGCTCCCTGTAGATGTTATCCTTATGATTACAAACAGGGAAAGATCATCCATAATTCATCTGCCAGTGAACCTGTCTGTATCTTCTCATGTGGATTTTCTTTTTCTTTTCTTTTTAATCTTTAAGACATTTCAGTTATTGTTTGACATTTCACCTATACAAAATCAGAATCAGCCCAATATAGTGAGGAAAGACAAAGGTTTAAGAAAATATAGGTGAATATTTATTTGATCCTGGGTGGAAGCAAGGGATTTCTGACTGTAAAAGCCAGGAAATAAATTACAAGGTTATAGGGTGATGGGTTTAGTGACACAGAAGTCAGAAATATTTGTAAGTAAAAGAACAGTCACACAAAAGCTAAAAAGAGAGCAACCCCAAGAAAACAGTTATAGCCTAAAAGATTCACACTAGTTAACCATTTTTAGTATATAAAGAATAGTAACAAACAGCCGCAAGACTGCTGTGGTGAAAAGTGTGAACAGACAACTCATGTGAGGAACATTGCCAGTCAGTAAAAATCTGGGGAATAAAAACCAACAACCCAGCTTTACAACTGAAATGTAAATTTAAAGACAAAACGGGCCTGGAGAGATGGTTCAACCTATAAAGTGCCTGCTTTGCAAGCACAAAGACTTGAGTTCAATCCCCAGAAACCACGATCAAAACAGCTGATCATCTTTGCTTGCTTTTAGTATCCTGATGTTGGGGAAGTAGAGTTAGGTAGATCCCAGGGGCTCTCTACCTAGTCAGTGTAGCCAAATGGGGGAGCTCCAGGCCAAGGCAATGAGATATCTTGTCTTTTAAAAAAACAAATGTAGCACCTGAGGTTGTCTTCTGGTCTCCATGTGCTTGTGCATCCACACATGTATGTGAACCAACACACATATGAACCTAGGCATAGACATGTACACATAGACACACACACACAGTATCATTTTCTCCATTTAGAGTGTTAACTTAAACAGTGATATGGTTGGGACTGAGTTGATATGGTTGTCAGCGTGTAAGCTCCTGCAAGGCCTCTGGAGTGCAGTTCCATAGTTATGAACTCTTAACAACAGGGCACATCCAAGGGATGTGTGGTAGGGTTGTTTGGTCACTGTGGGCACATCCCAGTGCTCAAGCATGTAGTCATGACTTCTGTGGGACTTCTTGATGCAACCAGGAGAAATAGTTAGGAGGACTGGTGTGATTCTGCTAGGGGAGAATGTGTCCTGCTATTTCCCAAAGTATATGAGATATATATATATTCCAGATAGAACACTGCTGTGTTTCTATGATCATTATCAATATTATGCATTATGCATAACTTTGCAGACTCTGTTGCCATGTGACTGGCACCAAAGTCTAAACCCCCACTACGCACACGAAGATAATGCATTATGCCTCAGTGTAACAGGTACCCACGTTGTACCTATGGATATTTTCAGTCTTAGTGTAAGCTTTTGGAGCACCCACTACGGAGTATGTAGTTAACTGGAATGTCACATGACCATCTGGTTTTAGAAATTAAAGCGTACATATACACTGACCCTTTAATTCCATCTCCTGAACTTGATTACTTTTAGAAAATAATTAGTGACACTTATACAAGGCAATGTAAAATCATTTTATATCATTTAGGATGGAAAAATGAGGAAAACAAATTAAAATGTCTAGAAATAAAGAATGCCTAAAGTCATTATGATGGTTTCATTTTATGGATGTAAAATAAAAGGATCAGGTCAAGTAATATTGAATGTGACCTTATAAACAAAAAGTCACATGCATACATACGCATACACACACATACACACACATGCACATACACACTCACCTGCTTAGTGGACTATCTTTTAGATGCAACATTTCTGTTTGTTTTGTTTTAAGGAAACATAAACATATATAAGTTAATAGAAAGCCAAGATTTATGACTTCTGTTCCCTGAATGGTAGATTATGAGTAGTTTTTGCTCAGTAGGAACTTGCACCCTATTTTCTATATTTGCTATAGCGAATACTTTTCAGCTAAGGAGTCTAATAAATGGTAAAACTATTAGTGAAAGGTAAAAGAGTAGGCTTGGGCTAGACACATCTGTGTGGAAAGAACCTGAGACTTCCTAGACTAGCTTATTGCCCTTGTTGACACTTTCAAATCTATTTTTGAAATGCTTGCAAGTACAGGCTCTTGTGAGATTGCTCTGAGGGTGAATTCAGAGCACAAGGAAAGAATGGGACTGAAAAGACTCAGTAAATATTGCTAGAATCTTCTGTTCCCTCCTTAGTCTTGTGTAGAAGGACAGATTTGGATCTGCTGATCTTAACTGGCCTTCAAAGTTTCTTCTGCAATTTGTCTTTATTCTGATTTTTTTGTTCTATGGGACCACAGCCTCTCGTTTGATTCTCCCAAAATGAAGACTATCAGGCTGGCTGTCAAGGCTAACTCAGTTGCTATGATAAAGTATTTGAATAGGTATATGTAGATTACATCATGTATAACCTGCTCAAAAGCTACGCATAGGCATTTCTGGTCTATCTCTTCTTTCTTACCATTGTGACAGAGTGTTCTAAATTTTCATAAAATTCGCAGAGGTGGTAAAGTTATAATGAAACACTTATGTATCTTTTTGTTAGAAAAGCTGGCAAAAGGGCTCGATGAATAAATACACTTGCTTCCAAGCCTGACAACCTGAGTTCAGTCCCTGGGATCTACATGGTGGAAGGAGAGATCAGGTTCCCATAATTCTATCCTTTAACTATTGCAGGAATGGATGCATGTGTGTGGTTACATGCTCATATACATACATAATGCATACCTACACACAATAAATAAATGAATTGAATTTCAATTAATTTTGAAAGCATCTTTATGTATTTCCACTCAGCAATCTCACTGAGAAAATAGTATTCTAAAAGATAAAGCAGATGTGTGTCATAATTTCTCAACAATGAGTTCCAGCTCTGTCCTTTCCAGGGTTTGGGGAGGAGGTTGGATAATACAGAAATGTAGCTGCTTATGTTCCTCAAACCCTTGGATTTCAGAGCCTCTTTAACAAGGGACCCATGCTGGCCTGTCCATGGTGGTGTGATGGGTTCCGTGATACAGTTCTCTGTCTTCATTGTCTAGATGAAAGCATCCAGAGGACTTCATTTATATCCATAAACTTGGATTTGCATCTTAATATTGACAGAAAACTGACAAGTGAACTCGACTAATATGCATTCCTTCTTTGTGCATACATTTTCTCATCTGGAAAATGGATCTGCTCATACTTCCCTTGCAAGTGTTTGCATGTGGGGAGATGAGAGTACTTGATCAGACCAAATGTCTGTGTCTATTCTTATGCCCTTCTGTTTTTCCCGAGTGAATTGGAATGATAGCTCTAGATGCTTAAGTATCCTTATGTATTGAGTCTTCTGAGATTTCTAGGAAACAGCCAGGCTGCCAGAGTCCCCATTCAACTGTAACCCTCAGAAACAGTGCTGGCTGAAACGGTTATTAACCATCCTTGGAAACAGGGTGGTTATAGGGTTGGTGCCAATTCTCCATCATTTCTTCAAGTGTCGATAATTTCAAGAGGGTAGTTTAAGATAAGCTCTTTGCTATTATTTTCATTATTATTTTATATTTTGTGTTTATATATGTGAATGTATGTATATGTGAGTGTGGCCTAGATGTGTAGTGTATGTGAATAGTGTGTGTTTAAGTATATGAACAGGTGTCTTTTCCTTACTCCCTTGAGACAGGGTCTCCCAGTGATAGTTGAGTTTGAGACAGGGTTTGCCACTGATCATTGAGTTTATGACAGGATCACCCACTGAGTTTTGAGTTTGAGACAAGGTTTCCCACTGATCGTGAAGCTATGCTGGCAACCATCAAACCTTAGTAAGCCTTCTATCCTCATATCTCATAGCCCTGGACTTACAGGTTTGTTCACAGCCATGCCCAGCTTTTTATGTGGATCCTAGGATCTTGTCTCCGGTCTTCCTGCTAGTAAGTGTGCTTACCCATGGAATCATATCCAGATCCCCAAGATAGAATCTTCTATGGAAAATGTTTTCACATATCAAATTTACAAGTTTTAGATATAAGAAAAAAGTAACAGTATTTTTTATGATTACCCAAACATTTGCATTGGTTGTACTTTTGTATGCTTTTTAAGGCTGTTTGCTTTAACACAATTGATACCATGCTATGTGAATGGCCATATATCTTGATTTTTTGTTAATAACCATATAGTATAATATTCACTCATTCATATTTTTAAAACTCTTTGTACTCTTTGTAAAAATACTTTTTATATATATGACTTATCTTCCATTTAGTAGATAGCTGATTCACAATTACTCATTTTGATTATTTTAAAATCAATAAAAACTGTGCTGTTTTTTTATAACTAATAGTTTTGTTTCTTACTCTTAGTATCAATATTAGTTATTTCACAAATTATTTTCTTCTTCAGGTTCTCTAAATATTAAGCTAAGGGTTACAGAATTATACCTTGGTTCAATGTCTGTAGCGATTATGGTTAAATCTTAAATACATGCTAGTTATTTTTTAAATGTTCTGTTGTCCATAATTTTCATCGAGAATCAAAGTGGCACAGTGGTCCTGATGAGAAATCATGATACAAAAGAAAGCAGACTGTCTCCCTGACTCAGAGTAACTACTGATGGCAAATTGGAAATGACCTATGCAAATGACACATGGAATGTGTCTATATGAGTGTGTGTGTGTGTGTGTGTGTGTGTATTAACCTGGTATGTGTGTGTATGCACATGGTCTGTGTGTATGTATATAGTCTGTGTATGCACATGATGTGTGTGTGTGTGTGTGTGTGTGTATGTGTGTGTGTGTGTGTGTGTAGTATGTGCACATGTGTGAGCAGGGGCCAAAAGAGGATGCTGAGCATCTTGCTTGGTATATAATAGCTTTTCTTTTAATTTTTTGTTGCGAATTGGGATCAGTGAGGGACAAAAAGAAGGCATGTTCCTTTGAGGAGATAAAGAAAGGGATTTTTCTCTTCCCTGCCTCTGGTCTTAGTGGAACTTGTACCAATTTTCTGGAGTCGGTCACCCAGCACTTGCAATTGCTTTTAGCAGGAAGGATCTTATTTCAGGAGCTTATGAAGAGGAAAAGGAAGTCTCCAGACTGAAAGAGAATTTTGAATGACAGAGGCTGACAGGAGCTCTGCTTGTGTCTGTGGTGTGGAAAACCAGATTTGGCTGTGACCTGACTTAACTGTAATTAGGGAGATAGCACAGATGATGTTTGTGAATGGAAGATGCTATCAGGGGAGGTAACTGAGTTCACTGTGCATGGGCCTGTTGCTGAGTGCTTCCTCAGCCATCTAAGCCTGGTGTCCTGCTGCTGTGGTAAAATAATGCTGAAGATAACCAAGTAAGGGAGAAAGGGCTTATTTGGCTCAGTTTCAGGTTATGATCCATCACTAGTGGGCTAGTCAAGGCAGCAGGAACTTGAAGCAGCTAGTCACACAACAGCCAGAGTCAAGATCAGAGCGCAATGAATTAATATTCTCACCAAGCTCAACACTCCTTTTCAATTGCTCCGGGCTGAGCCCATGAAATAGTGATACCCATATCCAGAGTGTCTCTTTCTACCTGAGTTAATCTGATTTAAGAAAATTCCTTACAGGCAAACCCACAGGTCAACCTAACCTAAACAATTCATTCTGAGACTTCTATTCCAGATGATTCTATGTTGTGTAAAGTCAATAAAATTAACCATTATGTCCTATAATACAGAACCTATTTATCCAGGATCAGGAGAAACAGCACTCAAAGTCATATTGACAGCAGCTTAGAGGTTTTCTTGCCTATTGTTTACACACCCCAGCCTGCTCTCTAATGCCTGAGAGAAGTGAGACCTGGTGTTGAAGTCACCATACCAGTTAGCATCTTGTTTTTGTAACTGTCAGATGATATAGCTTATTACTTGGAAATTGTCCAACATTTTTAGAATAAATAGAATCCCAGTAGATAATTCCAAAGAGAATTTATTCATTTCTACCTGAGGTAGGTGTGTGAGCATGCTTGGCTTTTCCCTATTTTATGTTGTGTGAAATTCCAAGCAGGTCTCTACTCTTTGAGCCTTCAGTCACATTTTGCTTGGCAAGGTAAAGATACTTATCTATATTTAATTAGTTTGAAGCACATATGAGGAGTAGCTGCTATAGACCATGTATCATTCTATTCTAAGTGATGTTAGAAGCAGAATAATCTCCTCGTCCCATAAAGGAACACATAAACAAATGAAAATGGCTCTGTGAGGCAATTTCTTCTTTTAAAGAAGGGCATGCCAGAAACCACACAATGCTTGCAAACATGCTTGGCCAATGTAGACTCTGTCTTCCCGAGGTATGTGATGACTGTATCTCACCCTACTGGTGGAAACTCAACCTCACAAGGTAATGTCATTGGCTAATTGGTGCGAAGGGAAAATTTAAGTAAGTATGAACTCTTGCCAGACTATACTTGATAGAAATAAAACAAAACCAAAACCTAACAGGTTTCTCACCTCTCATGTATGTTGGGGGGTGGGGGTGGGGTTAAGGAATGAGCTAGCTGTGTGAACAGGTTTACTGTTTGGGGAAGATGGTGGTGATACACCAGAGATCAAGTGCAGACAAGCCTGGGTAGAAAATGATGGGGGATATTGAGAAAGAATGCTAAAGAGGGAGATGAAGACGGTGACAAAAAGCTGTGATGGTCCCTCTGAGGAGGTGACATTTGAGCTGACGTTTGAGGCTCAAATGTCAAGAGTGAAGCTGCCACATGAAGACTTGGGCAGAATCTCAGGTTCTTGTTCTTGTCTTTCTCTCTCCTTCCCGAGACTCAGAATCTCTTCAGCCATTACCATATCAAAATGGCACACAGCTATCTAGTTGCTGAATCAGATACCTAGGTGTTAGACCCACATCTGTCTCTCCCTGAAAACCATATTCCCATCCAGAAGACCAGAAGACAAGGAGACATTTCTTCTTACATCTCTGCTCCCACTTCTGTGTACCCTCGGCATGCCTGCGCAGCCTCTTGATTCGTTTTCCCATCTCTGCTCTTGTCTTTCTTTTCCTATAACCCATAATTATTCTTCCTCTAGCAGTTGAATTGGGTTGATCAATACAGTAACTGCCAGCCACATGCGAGTGTTTAAAAGCAAAGTAATTAGAGAATCCAATTAAGCATTCAGTTTCTCAGTCAGACTTGCCATGTTTCAAGTGGTCAACAGTCATGTGGCCAGCGACTACTATTCTTGACAATATATCCATAGGACATGGCATCAATGCAGGAAACTCATTTGAAAATCCAGAATCAGAGCAATGAAATACCAAGTGCTCTCTCTCTCTTTCTCTCTCTTTCTCTCCCCCCCTCCCCCCAAGAGCTCAGACATTTTCATAGCTGCCTTGGACTAAACTCCAAATGCTCACCCTTCCAGAGCCTCACAGTCTGCTTCTTAACAGTTCAGACCAGATCATCCTCTTCCCTGTTGTTGACCATAGTTTGCTGTCAGACCCCATGTTCTATTTCTAGATTGTGTACTCCTTGGGGGCTTTTATAAGAATTTACACCTTGGGTTGCCTTTCTACAGAATGTCCATCTTCCTTCTCCAGCACATTGCAAACCTTTGTGTTGGGTAGTCATTAATAGCAGCTGCCATTTTGATCTCAAAATATACATGACAGCATTCTGGTATATGAGTTTCTAAAAGTAAAAGCTTTGTCTGCCATTTAATGCTTCAACCTTGGTGCCTAGAAATGTGCCTGACCTATAGTTAGGTCAGTTACTCTTTATTTTAAGAATGAACTAATCAACATAAGAAAGCAGAACTGGGGGAGACTTCTTTGCCTAAACTTAAGAAAAGGCCTTCTTTTCCTTGGCTGACTTCTGCCATGAGCATCCTTCCTAAGTAAGTCCTATAGTGGGTTAATCAATTCCAAGCAGGTGGAATAGCAAATATAAAGGCTGGGATGTGTTTGATGTGTCTGGGTAAAAATAAGGAAACAGACAACAAAAGCCAAGACTGGAGTGTTTAAAGCACATTTTCTGATGGAGACCTTGTATTTCTTGTGTTTGAGTGTGTGTGTGTGTGTGTGTGTGTGTGTGTGTGTGTGTATTGAGAGAGGTGGGCAGGGTACAGATCACATGAGCCCAAGAAAGCCACAAAAAGGAAATTATATTTTATTCTAAGTTCAGTAGGAAGCCACGGGAGGTTTTTAAACAGGGGGAGGGGGACAATATCACATTTATGATTTATTCACTCTCACAGTTTTATTTCCTTGCCTTTATGGGTAAGTCTGTTTTTAACATTTTTTACCTCAGGTGGAGACTTAGGGATAGTTTTAGCTTTGCGACTGTCTTTCCCAAGGGACAGTACTGCTTTCCTGGACAATACTCTTAGAGTGAGCAATTAGGTTCTGAGCACACTTTGACTCTTTGAATAGCCTTCTGATATGCACCATTGCTAAGTTTGAAGGTTAAAATCCTTGGCTTCCTCCAGAAGGTGACAGAGGCACACACTAAAACTAATTAGCAAGAATTCAAAGTGGTGGATTTTAGCCATTTGTTTGGGCTTTGAAATGCAAATAAAAAATTCCTTGCCCAATTCTTCCCTGGAAAGGGGATGGTCCAGGTGGGGGCACACCTCTGGGATTCCTGCTTGGTCTTAAAGTTCCTCTGTCTAAGATCACATGGCCTCCACGTGGAGGCACACGTGACCAGAGTGCGGATCTGTAGCTTCTTCTCTCATTTTCTTAAGACCAAATTGGTGGAAAATGTGTTCAAATTTTTCAAAATGTTCCCTCAGTTCTAAGATGCTGTTCAGGAAACAGACGACCCTTTGGATACATTGTTGCTGTCTGGAAAGAGCTACAACATAAACTTTATATCAAAAATACATAGCTATGGTGAGAAGGGCCCCCATTTTAGAGACGCTGAATTGTGAAACACAGTCTATGTCTATATCTCTGTTATCTATGTGTCTTAGTCAGGGTTTCTATTCCTGCACAAACATCATGACCAAGAAGCAGGTTGGGGAGGAAAGGGTTTATTCAGCTTACACTTCCACACTGCTGTTCATCATGAAAGGAAGTCAAGACTAGAACTCAAGAAGGTCAGGAAGCAGGAGCTGATGCAGAGGCCATGGAGGAATGCTGCTTACTGGCTTGCTTGCTTCTTCTGGCTTTCTCAGCCTGCTTTCTTATAGAGCCCAGGACTACCAGCCCACAGATGGTACCACTCACAAGGGGCCCTCCCCCCTTGATCACTAATTGAGAAAAATGTTCTATAGCTGGATCTCATGGAGGCATTCTCTCAACTGAAACTCCATGATAACTCCAGCTTGTATCAAGTTGACACACAAAACTAGCCAGTACACTATACATCTGTTTTTATCTGTCTATCATAAATTACTTGTGATCCATCTGTGCTGGTTTGGATGAGAACTCCCCCCCCCCCCCCCCCGTAGTTGGTAGAACTAGTTGGGAGGATTAGGAGGCGTGTTTTGTTGAAGGAGGTGTGTCACTGTGGCCAGGCTCTGAGGTTTGCACCATTCCCAGGATACTCTGCCTTGTCCTTGATGATCAGTATGTATGTCCTCGACTTTCCTGCCCTTACTCACTCAAATGCTCTGATTAAACACTTTCCTTTTTTACTCTCCACCTTGTTTTCTGAGGCAGGATCTCAGTGGATTGGCAAAACTGTCTGACCAGTAAGCAGCTGGGATCCTCTTGTCTCTGACTCTTAGTGTTGGATTACATAATATGTGCCACTGTGTTCAACTTGGCAATCCAAGGCCCTCATGTTTGCACAGCAAGTAATTATCCATTAAGTCACTCCCACCCCTGTTATGTATGTATGAGTGTATGTACCTACCTACCTACCTACCTACCTACCCATCATCTATCTTCTTTCTTCTGCCCATCATTGTTGATGAAATATCATGGTTTGACTAAATGTGCCTAAAGGACCCTATGACAAAGACTTAATTTCTTATCCATGGCATTGGGGGTGGGGGGGAGGGGAGGCAGTAGAACCTTTAAGACATGGTACTCTAGCCCAAGCATGGATCCGGTCATTCATGGGAAGTGACCAGAGCTGTTGATATATTCTGAAATCAGGTTTTTACTGCATGATTTAGTCTATTAAAGCATTTTATTTTATTTTTTTTGTCCTATGAGCTGAGGACTGTCTTGCCTCTCAGCTTTCTAAGATAATGTATGTGTACTTAACCTGCTCAAGAATCACCAAGATTATATTTCTGGGCTTGAAGCATGAGATAAAGATCAGCTGGAAGAAACACATGGAAGAAAACTTAGTGGGTAACTATGTCAGCTCTGTAGCAAATTCTTCAAATTCTTTTCTGCTGTGCAGTCCCAGGTGAGTTCCTTAACCTCTCTGAGTCTGCTTCTTCAACCAACCCCCCCCCCAAAAAAAACCCCCACAAAATCAAAAACAAAAAACAACTAAACAAAACAAAACAAAACAAAAAAACAAATGGACTGAATAAGCTCCCAACCACATATCTATAGTTCCTGTGGCCAAATGTATTTCTGAATTCAGATTTACTGAATTCTTTAAGGAAGGCAATATATCTCTCACATCCAGTAAATAACATTCCAGCAGGGCCTGAGTGGCACTCTCAAATCAAGTACATTGGTATTTTGAAGCAAGAAGCATGAATATGCTACGTTGTGCTGCATATGTGTGGTTGCTGCATCTGGGAGGTGTTTGGGAGAATGGTGAGGTTGAGATTAGCCTGCATGATAACACCCTATATCAGAAAAAATTAAATAAGTTAATACTTTTAAACAGAGCATGGGTATGAATAAAGTCTTTGCAGCAACTATGGTTTTCTTATCAAACATTTAAAAATAAATCTTTGATTTCTAAGCCCTTGGGAATTTGGAATTCTTAGAATGGAACCAGACATCTGTTCCTGACTCCTGGCTTCATGGCTGGTATGAAGGGAGCGTGCTCACTGACCACACCTATAGCTCATGGTAGAGTGCTCATTCCCAATATAATTTGTAAGTGTGTTTTCAAATTATCCCAACTGAGTGGAGCTGAGCGGAGATTTCCCCAAGCCTGGTGGTCTTGGCTGGGCTCTTGAGCTAGCAGCTAGGACTCTTGGATTCTGAGGTTCTCTTCCACAGCCCTGTAGACCTGGCTGTCCTGGCACCTGGCTCCCATCTCAGCCACACACTATGTTTTGGCTGGCTTTTAGTTATTCCAGTAGAGAAGGAAGGAACTAAATCAGAAGGCTGTCTTCCTGTCCCAACCCCTAGGTGGAATCATCCTTTCTGCTGATCTTTTCTTTTTTATGGCTGTAAAATAAGGAGAAAATTGAGAACAATAGCAACAACCAAAAGAGCATTTTCCTCAAGGCGAGCATATGTGTGACACTCCATTAACGCTAAGTGACATCTTCTTCCATCTCATAGGAATCAACACAATATTCATGTTAACCAGTCATCGACGGAGCCACAAGCGGATGATGTCTTGTCACTTTCTATCCTATCAGTCATTTTCGGGCAAGTGACGTGTGTCTGTGAGTTCCACTTGGACACAGTCAGTCAGATGTTATTAGCATCTCAGTCATTTCCCAAGTGCTCAATGGATCTTCTGCTTCTCAGAGCAGAGGCCAGGCAGGATCCACCAAAGCAAAACCCAAGTGCCTGGCTCATAAGGCTTTCAATGGACACAAAGGGCTTGAAGCACTGGGAAGGCCCTATTTAGGAACTGGCCTCTACATCCCTGGCTAGGAGATCTCAGCAGTATTTATATGCTCTCTGAGCCTTGACTTACTTCCTTGTACACAGACATAACAGTGACTTGTGTGCCACCAGGATGCTTTAGAGAATGAAGGATTGGTACAAGTGAAAGCAGTGTATTGAGATGTATCAGCTAGGCTAGGGAGTTCCAGGAAATACAGGTTTGTCTCAGTGCCTTTCCCTTCGTTTGCCTTGAGTTACCACAATGAGGCTCATTTGTGTAACTCACAGTTGTGTTCTAGGAGCCTCTCAGCTGGTCCAGCCTTCCTAAGGAAGTATCCATTTGTGAATTCATTGGAATATTGCTTGTGTTCACTCCCACATTCATGTCTCCATCCATCTCTTCATCCATCCTTCCCTCTGTCCATCTATCTCTCCATGGGAACCTTGTGTGATAGCTCTGAGATCAGACTTGAGGATACAAAGGCAAAGCAGACAAGGACTGACTTTTCCCTAAAGGAGATCCTAGAGAAAGGGACAAGACCACAGGGAATACAAATGCTATTAAGGTATTCAAGAGCCTGTGGGTTAGATCCCCATGGTTGGCCTTAACAAGTCACTACAGATTTAGTGGCTTGAAACAATGTAAATTGTTCTCTCGCAGCTCTGGAGGTCAAAATCTGAGGTCAAGGGGTCAGTGTGTCCCTTCAAGGCTCTAGGAGACATCTGTTCCTTGTCCTTCTCAGGTCCCTGGGCTTTCTCTTGTGTTTATCACCCCCTCCCACTGGGGAAGAAAAGCTCACTTAGCTTTAGAGACCATCTATGGCTCTACCACAGGGGTGGGCAGCTCCAGTTCTCAGTGTGTTCCTAAGAAATTGTAGAGGAAAGGCTAACCCTTAATACCAGTGCCAGTGCAGAGCCATGTGGACATGGCCTGCTGAAGTGTGCTGTGACCTCCCCACAGGGCCTTTGGCTTCTCTAAGAAGGGAGTATTGCGAAGACACGTAAAACCAAAGGGAAATCTTTAAGGAGCTTCAAAAGATGGCTCCTTGTAGAGAATCCAGTTTTCCCTGACAGTGCCACAGGTGTACTGTGACAATCCCTCAAGGAAATATATCCTGGGAAGGGGAGTCTTCCGTCTTACCATAATCTTGCCCCTACTTGATGATCAAATGTCATGAGCTGCAGTCCTGGTTGCATTTGTCTTTCTTCTGACTTTCACATAGCTGCTCTTAGTTATATTCACAGAGAGCTCTATTTCTAGATATGGATGTGGCAACCATTATTCTATGTTGACTCCCAAGTGAAGATGCTCCCCAGATCACACTATCTCATTCACTTGGTCAGAGTTCAGGGAGTACCTGGTCAAAGTGGGTAGTGCCTTCTGCAGCAGACACAGGGACAACATAAACAAAGCCTGTGCTTTGGGAGTGGGGACATACACTGATTGTGATGATTAGATAATCGGAGGTCAGAGGGAGCAGAGAAGACAAACATTCCCAGTAAAGCACAGGTAGATATAGCCGGAGAGAATGAGCAGTGGTAACCAGCTCCACTGGATGGGCTCCATACTCACTGTAATCTGCCATTCTCACACTAAATTAGACAAGATAAAATACAAAACGGTGCACAATTGTCTTAGTTTCTTTTCCCATTGCTGTGATAAAATACTTGAACAAAATGCAACTGAAGGGATGAAGGTTTTATTTTAGCTCATGGTTTAAAGTATAGTCCGTGACGGAGGGAACTCCATGGTAGTAGGAGCTTGAAGCAGCTGGTCACCACACAGCCACAATCAGAAAAATAAAGAGAAGGGTGAGGGCAAGTGAGCGTTCATCTCACTTTCTCATTTTATGTGACCCAGAATCCCCTGACCAGGGAAGAGTTCCCATCACAGTAGGCAGGTCTTCATACCCAATGAAGATATCCTTCATAGGCATTCCTAGAGACCCTTCTCCTAGGTGGCTATAGATCCTATCAGGTTGAAAATTAACATTACCCATCACAGTACTGGTGGTAGGAGTGGGAACTGTATATACTTCAGGAGTGCAGTTTTCTATAAATAGTTTGAAACCATTCCCCCACGTAAATTTGTATATTCATAGGTCCCTGCCTTGTTGTGGTCTCCCCAAACACACATGCCCCCTCATATTGTTGGATAGTTCCGTCACAGTGATTGACACATGGAAGTAGAATTTTGTTTGTTTGTGGTGGAGTATTACTATGTAGCCCTGGCTGGCCTAGAACTCACTATGTAGACCAGGTTGGCCTTGAATTTGTGGTGAACCTCTGGCCTCTACCTACACAATTCTGGGATTGTAAGTACGTGCCACTACCTTCATTTTATTGGTTGGTTGCCTGGAGAATGATAGGTCCTGCTGTACCTGCCTACTGTACTGAGAATGTCTATAAGGTAATTCATAGGAGAGAGAGATTAAAAGAGCCAGACGCTGCAGAGGACAGCTGGGAAACAGTGTTTCCTGAACACAACAAGACACATAAAAGCTTACAGCAGTTGAGACTGACTGAGTCACAGAGTGAGACTGTGTGACACACACACACACGACACAGTGTCTTACTAGGAGTTTCCATTTCTGTAAAGAGTCACCATGACCAAGACAACTCTTATAAAGGACAACATTTATTTGGGGCTGGCTTACAGCTTCAGAGGTTCAGCCCATTATCATCAAGGCAGGAACATGGCAGCGTGCAAGCAGGCACGGTGCTGGAGAAAGAGCTGAGAGTTCTACATCTTGTTCCAAAAGCAGACAGAAAAAGATTGCCTTCTAGGCAGCTAGGAGGAAGATCTTTCAAATCCCACCCCCAAAGTGACACCAAGGTCATAACTTCTAATAGTGCCACTCCCTGAGCCAAGCATATTCAAACCATGACACAGGCACAAGGTCAATCTATCCAAGATCCTACTGTAGATTGTAGATGTTGGGGGTGGTATGGGAGAAGAGTCCATTTTCTTCAGGGATTCAGACTCTGTCTGGGTTATCGATGCTCCAGAAGACATCTCCACCCATTTTCACATCTTCCTAAAGTGTGGGGCGAACGTAATCATACCATTGCAAATCAAGCACCATCCACCACATAGCTATGCTGTAGATGGAAGCAACTGCATACACACAGTGCTAATTGGGCTCAGTGTGCTTGTAAAAGGAGCACATGAAGTTGGGAAGGAAGAGTCGGGGTGGGGATAGTGGAGGATCTGGAGGGGACGGGATACAGTGGATTTGATCAAATTGAGTTATTAACATGTATGAAATTCTCAAACAAGGAAAAAATGCACCCCATAAAAACCATTAAGTCTGTGTAAAACTGAAGTTTCATTTACTTTATTTATATTTATTATGTACGCAATATATGTGTATTTATTATGTTTTATTTATTTTAAATTAATTTTATGTTTTCATTTATTTCGTTTTATTTTTATTATATTTTTGTTCAGTTGATTTGTGGCACAGGCCGTTGAATCCAGGGTCATATGCTAGACAAGGCTCTGCCACTGAGCTGTATCTCATGTTTGTTTTGAGGCAGATTTTCATAGCTAGCCCAGGCTAGCCTTGAATTTACTATTCTGACTCTATCTCCTGGTGTTGAGATTACAGGATCACACCAGCATGTCCTGCTTCAAATATGTGCTAAAATAAAAATAATAAAAACTCAAAACTCATGGCTTGCTCATTTTTGTATGTCATTTTTAAATTAAGTGTGCTCTTAAAGTTATTTCCATTTATAACATAGTTATGTAGTAGTTGATTTTCGGTGATTTGACTATGTTTTTCCTCCCGGGTTTATGGAAATATGAAAGTGATATGCATCCAGTAAAGGCTGCACTTCCAGCTTTGAGTTTTGATGTTTTCCTGGCTATCAGTGTGCAACCCTGAGATACCCTTTGAGGATGCTGGTCACCTCATGAACAAGGGTCCATGAGAGCCATGCTGCCGAAGCACGTGACATGCCACATGCACTGTGCAGCTGAGTGAGGGGCCTTTGTAGATTAGATGTGTTCAAAGAATTTCTGTCTTACTCCTCTACATGTGTATTAGGGTCCAGAGGGCATCTGTAGGGACTCCCATGTACAGTCACTTTAAAACAAAAACTTGGACTCTGGATTTGTGGGTAATAGTAGACATAGAGACAGACACATCATTAAGAGAATGCTTCCAAAGGTAGATATTAGCTAGAAAGCTGGGGAAGGTCAGAAGCTCAAAGGCCTTGAGCTAACAGAGTCCTCAATGAGCCATTTACATAGCACCTATCTTCTTCCCCATGTGAAGATCCAGGCCCTGTTCCCAAACCACCCTGTCCCTTACATATCGTCTCAGTGGGGAAGCTTGTCCAGTCTTCCTGGCAACTGACTTCTTTTGTATACCAATCTTGAGTCTCTCTCTCTCTCTCTCTCTCTCTCTCTCTCTCTCTCTCTCTCTCTCTCTC
>JADRCH010000106.1:5323025-5363729 GCA_019843965.1 Rhynchomys soricoides | reverse complement strand
TCTGTCATCAGTAGGCAGTAGGGAGGGTGTTAAGTCCTAGCACTGTGGTTGATGTGGTTGACCTTAGGCTCTAACACTTTGCTTTGCCCATCTCAGAGCAGCGCTGTTTACTGTAGAAAAGATCCTGGTAGTTAAGATTTCTTTGTGAATTTTACCTTTTATTAATATGAGATGGCTTTTCCTATACTGTTCAATGCCGTCTTTGGATTCCACTTTCATATTGGATATTGGCAGACCTGCATTTTTTTTTTTTTCTGGACATTTTTCTTTTCAAACTGCTCATTCTTTCAAACTTAACCCATTTGTAACCTAATTGCAAAAGATTGAATTTCATGGAAAATATTTGGGTACACTCAAGTCTTGATTCAATTTCTGTGACTGTGTCCTTCACTAGGGAAGTAGCCTGAGGGACTCACATGGAAGAGCATAATTGTGCTGTTTTGACTGATGGTCGCCATCTTTACTTCCTCCTTTCCATTTTGTGCTTTTTTGCTTTACATTTGTCTTCATACTCACTTTCCTTCTGGTTCAGAGATTGGTCACTGATAGCCTTTTGGGGGGCAATGGGCTGGCACTGGCTGGCACTGGCTGGCACCATCTTAATGATTGCAATGTTAATGAGAGGAGCGATTCCCATCGGTAACTGCAGCCAAGCTGAAAAGATTTACCATCTGGGCCTTATAGAAACTCTAACCAGACAGAGTATTGCACACTTATTATCTTGGTACACAGGGGACAGAGGCAAGAGGATTGTGAGTTCAAGGCCAGCCCGGGCTACTTGGAAAGAACCAAAAGAAAAAGAAACAAACAACAAAACAAAACCTCGAAATGAAATGTCTGTCAGTCCTTATTTTCTAATTATTCATAATGGAAACCTGCCTTTCATTTTGCTCTTGGGTACATTTAGTGGCCTTGGGACATTTAAATTTCAGTTTTCCCAACATCTTATCTCTGATTATTATCCATTTCCCAAGTATGTTATTTACGGTGTTTTAAGTTAATCTTTCTTTCCTAGATTTTGATGGTGTAGTTGGGAATTTTTATATGGATTTCTGATTTAATCATTATTAATTAACATTATAAGCCGAGATATCATTTTGAAAGAACCACTGGTTGCATTTCTAGTCTGTTTACAACTGTCTTGTTAATCAGGTTTAAAGAAAATTCCATACTTAGCTCATTGAACTCCTGCTTCCCCAGTTCTCGAAACCATAACTACAGTTTATGTTTCAAAAATGATTCCACTTGGCATTTCTTTCAGTGCCTGACAGAGGGAGAGATGCAAAGTTGCATTTGCATCTGTAAATATTTCTCAGCATCTTCCAAACACAGAGCAGAAACGCTTTAAACCTCGGAGATAATTAATCACTAACTCTTGCAGCCTGATGATGTCGAGGACAAGTCTGAGGCGAGTCATTTACCCAGATAAATATCTTGTTTTTCTTCTTTGAATCTTGGAAGAAATGTGATGCAAAGTATTAGGAACTCCATATAGTTTATTTAAAAAAAAAAAACTATCCCAATTTTTAAAAAGGATTTATCTTTATCCATATACCAACTTCTTGACTCTGATTTTTCAGTCTGGTCATCCTGTTATCCTAGGCTTTCTCTCCTACTGGTGCCTGTAGTGATATGTTTTCACAATCAACCAAAGGCTCTGTGCATTTTCCTTTTGCATGTGTTCATGTACATAGTAATGGGCTTCAAAAAGACAAGTGTATCATGGAGTTTGGCCATTATCTTCACCTCCTCTCTCCCTCCCATGATTCCTGTTCCTTCCCCTAGATAGTCTTGCTAATCTCTGCTTTCATGTCATATATACATAAGTAGTTTTATGAATCTATATTTATAAGGGTTTGCAAATGAAAGAAAACGTGGCATTTGTCTCTCTGAGACTGATTTATTTCACATAACACTATGATCTCCAGTTCTAGCCATATTCCTGCAAATGATTTAATGTTGTCCTTCTTTATGGCTGAGCACAATTCTGTTGTATAGATGAACCACATTATCTTTGCTTCTGTTCTCAGACAGAAAGCTGATTCTCTACCTTGGCTGTTGTGAGTAGTTCAGCAATGAACATGGATGTACAGCATCTCTGTGGTGTGTTGATTTAGAGACCTTCTGGTATACACCTAAAGATACAGCTGGAGCTCATGGGAGGTCTACCTTTAGCTCTTCTAAAGAACCTCCATACTGGTTTCCATGATGGCGGGACTAATTTACATTTCTCCCACCCATGTATTAGTGTTCTTCTGTTTTCTGCACACCTTCTTCAGCATTGGTTGTTATTTATGTTTTAATTGGATGAGGTAGAATCAAATGGTATTTTAATTCGCATTTTCCCGGATGGCTAAATATGCTGAACAGTTTTTTTATATTTATTTGATCATTATTATTCCATATTTTGAGAACTGTTTGTTCATTTAATTTGCCTATTGATTGATTATCCTGTTTAGTTTCCTTGTAGTTTTTAAAAGTTATTTATGTATACTGAATATTAGACTATGTGGTGTTAGTGTTCAAGATCAGGAACTCAGCTAAGCACAGACAAGTATCACCCTGTAACCAGGCATGAGATAGTGATTTGGAATTCTACTGTATCTTTTCCTCTTAATAAAGCATCCATGTTAGTTTCCTTTGCTGCTGGAACAAACAATAACATTTTCAGTGACCTAAGTGGGCACCATTTAATTATTTTGTAGCACTAGAGACATCAGCAGCCCTGAGCTTCTTGTCGAATCTTTCAGGGAACATCTTTTTCTTTCTCCTTTTCCAGCCCCCAGGGGGTGCCTGTTTGTGGGACACATGGCATCACATCCTTCCCATCTCTGCTTCCATAGACCCCATCTTTTACATACAGGAAACCTTGTGATGGCATTGGGCTCCAATATCCAGGAATATCTTCTTATCTCAAGACTATCCATCATCTCAGTTGCATATTCTCCTCTGTCATGTAGGGTGACATGTTCTCAGGTCTAGAGATACAGATTTGAGCATGTCTGTTGGTCCTTATTCAGCTGAGTGCAGTGTGTACTCTGGGACATTCAGGATCTTCTTGTCAACACTTCACCTATAAGAGCCAGCAGATTGGGTTCCTCCTCCTTCCCTACTTCTGTCCCAAAGGCACACATTTACTGGGTTTGCTTCCTCCCCTATGAAGCATTTATTGTGTGGATGGCTGTTATTAGCTATACCTTTTATTCTGAGACACCCATTCCTTTTTCTGGCTGAATGTAGTTATGCTTTTCCTTCCATGGACTTACCTGAAGCATATCATCCATTTAGCATATGGTTGCATACAGTAATTAAAATAGTCAGCACCCAGAGCAATGGTACCATACTATGTAGCTCAACTTTGAAGCAAAAATATATGATTATATCTTCCTAGAGAATCAACATCCCTGTAGTGATCCCCCTCACCACCTTCTTTCCTTTATTTCTGGGAAATTTTGGTTGCCAGTCATTGCTTCCGTAGCCCGTGATTCTGCCCTGGATGAATTTCAAAAATATTAAAGTTCTCTTTTTGATCACGGAATACCAAACATTTTTTAATTGCCTATCTTTGAGTCTTTCTTAGCTTTTAAAACCAGATCTCGTTTTATCTGCTTATCTGTTTTTAAAAAAGAAGCTCCTTTTTCATGGAAACCAAGTTTCCTTGAATTTCTGCAGAACACAAAGCAGAGCTTCTGAAATTTAATGGCGTTTCATGCAGGAAATCATTTTCTTAGAAAAGTAAATTTTTCTTTGTTCTTTTTTTTTTTTTTTTAAGTTTAAAACTATATCATCCTAGGCCCTGTGTTTGATAAACTTTTTGTTTTTTATGATTTATAAATGGGGATGGCTCTATCTGTCCTTGTGTATTCTCTGACATGCAAATGGATTATTTGGGTGCTTTTTATCCTCTGCTCTGGTGTTGCTTTTGACATCTTGTGTCACAAGTACAGTTACTGCTTATCCAGTAAAACTGGCTGTGAGTGTGTACAATGTGCTCCAAGCTATGAGTGTGTGTAGTGTGCTCCAGGGTGTGAGTATGAGCTGTGTGCTCCAGGGTGTGAGTGTGTGCAGTGTGCTTCAGGGTGTGAATGTATACAGTGTGCTCTAGGCTGTGAGTATGTGTAGCATGTTCCAGGCTGTGAGTGTGTACACGCATGTGAATGCATGTTACTGTGATCTAATCCTGGTGGGAGAAATGCTGACAGATTCATAAGCTTATTCCTTTTTAAATTCTAGTCCCCCAGACTAAGAGATGTGGTCATAATACTATCCATGGGCTATACCCATGTGAATCAGTTCTCTTATCAAAGGAGGGGCATAAAGAAATAGGTTTGGTCCTTCTATCCCCTGTCCAGCATGTGAGGATGCAACCGGAAGATACCACATTGGAAACTGAGAACAAACTCTTTCTAGACACTGAATGACTTAGTGCCTTGATCTTGGACTTGCAAGATACAGACCTTACAGCAATATGTAAAACATTATGAATTATGCTTATCCCCATTGAACTTCAAATGAATGGGACTAGAACTACGATTTATTTATTAGGCTCTGTGCAATTACTGGAGGATGTTCCCTAAGATCATTCTCTAACCCTAGACTGGCTACTTCTCCAACTGTGCTCCCCAAATACTTGCTGTTTGAATCTTCCTGGATTATTTCTGCTCCAGCAGTCAGGTGTCCTGGGGAGGCATTTTGCTTGGGCACACTGCTGCTGGACCATCATGACTAATGGTGACCTCTTATTCTCTCTGTCGTTGTCTCCTCCTCCTCCTCCTCCTCTTCCTCCTCCTCCTCCTCCTCTTCCTCCTCTTCCTCCTCCTCCTCCTCTTCCTCCTCTTCCTCCTCCTCCTCTTCTTCCTCCTCCTCTTCCCTTCCTTCTCCTCCTACTCCTCCTCTTCTTCTCTTCCCTCTTCTTCTCCTCCTTCCTCTTCTTCTTCTCCTCCTCCCTCTTCTTCTCCTCCTTCTCCTCCTTCTCCTCCTCTTCCTCCTCCTCCCCTCTCCCTCTCTTCCTCTCTCTCTTCCTCTCCTCTCCACTTCTCCCCTGTTCCCCCCTCTCCTTGCTTCTCCCCTGGGCCCTGCCTGTGACCCTCATCCTGGTAACTCACTCTACCTCTCTCTATCCACCCCCTCCATTGATTGGCTGTTGCCAGTTTTATTTAACAATAGTTTTAAATTGGGGAGTGGTTTTATATAGCATCAATTGGTGTATATGAGGATCTTCTTGTTGGGGGCAAACAGATCTTGGTGGCCAGTATTTAGCATTTGAATACATAGCAGCACCAACCACCAACAGTAATATATTTCATATAATTTATAAATTATTTAAGGTGCTTATATACTGCATTAGGTAGTGTGGTAGCTTGAAAGAAAATGCCCCCATAGGCCCATTGGGAGTGGCACTATGAATAGGTGTGTCCTTATTAGAGGAAGTGTATCTCAGTCCCTTCCTGCTGCCTGTGGATCCAGATGTAGAACACTCAGCTCCTTCTCCAGCACCATGTCTGCCTGTATGCTACCATGCCTCTCACTATGATAGCAATATACTAATTCCCTAAACAATAAGGCAGGCCCCAATTAAATGCTTTCCTTTATACTAGTTGCTGTGGTCCTGGTGTCTCTTCAGAGCAATAGAAACTCCAACTAAGACAGGTAGTGGATCGAGCTCATAAATTATCCAGTGTAAAGTTCAGATGGAAAATGTAATTGATTGTAGTCCTCTAATTTAAGTTCAAATATGTGTACTTGGAGAGTGTTCAGGAGTTGGGGACTGAGCCTTCTTAACGTGGTTAGCTATGTGCACTGGTTCTTCTAGATGAACCCTGCTCTGTGCAAAGCAATGCATGCCTTTCTATCATGTCTCTGTGCCGCATACAATTGGAAGGAGGACAAGACAGATTTATTTTGGCTCCTGGTTACAGAGGCTTCAGTGAATGGTTACTTGGGCAGAATATTGTGCCAATTATAAGCATGTGGCAGAGGAGAGCTGTTGATGTCACAGCACAGAAAGGAACAAAGAGTAAGACATGAGGCAATTAGGAATAATATGTCCTCGAGGGACTAATTCTATGTGACACTTTTCTTTAGCCAGGTCTTATCTCCCAAAGTTTCTACAGTGTCCCTAAATAGTACTGCCCACTATGAGCCAAGTATTTGTGAAGGACACAGATCTAAAACATAACAGTCAATGAAGGGAGATCTGCCTCTATGAAGGGATTGGGCTCTTGGGAGAGGAAATTTATCTATTTCCAGCCATTATAGGACAGAGCTTGCCCTGGTGGCCTGGGGGTGGGCTTGGGAGGTGATAATATATTCTCATGTGCTAGCAACACTCTGTTCTGTGTGCATTGCTCCTTGGCGTAATCATTAATAAAAGTCCTTTTCTATCTTCAGAGTGTCCCAGTGTGGATGATTCATTGTGTGTTCCTTACTAAAGGGGTGGGAGGAGGTGCCAGCTGCAGGGTGCAGGCAAGACAAATGTTTGAGCACAGTATTCTGTGTTCTTAGGAAGTTACTCAGCTGCTGTCTGCAGGAGAGCTGGCTGAGGTTGGACCAGACACGTTTTATGTACTGGTTTTCTCTTCTCCTCCTTTTTGCTCCTCTCTCCACCTCTTCACCCACTCTATCCTCTCACGGATCTCATTTGGATGCCATCTCGAAGGATGCCATGGAATTTATATGTGAGACATGAAGCCTGCCTATAGCTCTTACTCTTCAACTCCTTTCCGGCCCCTTGCTTGACTGAATGCAATAAATGAGGTGTCATTCAGGAGATTGTGATGTACAGATCATAAGTCTTAGGCCAAAAGTATAAAATATCAATTGATTAAAGAGTAATTAATGAAAACCTAATTAAAGTCGACGTTCTGTGCATGGCACTCTGAATCCTGGGACAGTCTCAATTGCCAACTTTCCTCAGAGATTTCCATGTATAATTGAGAGGTATTAGGCTCTAATGGATGGGATTAATATGAAATTTAATTAATGAAAAAGGAAATTAAATCTGAGTTTTGTTTAAAGAAATTTCCAGACATGGATACGTCTCAGCGGAACAGTAGGTACAGAAGTTCATTAATGAAAATTTTTACAAGTAACAGGATGTCACTTATCGAAATGACACCTCTTTTTCCATGGCCTCCTTCATCCTGCATCATTTGTCTCCATTAGTGAATATGTGATGTCAACTCAGGTTGTGAGAAATAAGGGGGAGTGTTAGATAGAGAGAGTCAGAAGTTTGCCTTCATTCATGAACAGAGAAAGGATGTTCCTCCATCCAGGGATAATCAAAGATTGGCCTTCTCAGTTCTTAAAAAGAAATTGAGTGTGAAGTCAACCTAGAGTATTATATTAAAAACAAATTTACTTTTCTTACAGTTGTATAAGAAATCAACTTCATTTTCTTTGCAGAGGCCCTGATCTTGGAAGGGCTGATTAACAGGTAGCATCTATAAGGCTTCTGATGTGTTGCCTCGCTGGCCGCATGATCCCATGGACCACAAACTTGACCTTTCACAGGGTTTACTGTTCTGTTTCATTGATCTGTAGTTAACCACTTCTGGCTTTTGATTTCTTCCCATGAAATGGGTTGGGGAGTTTAGGCATGTGGGGTTTCAGGCAGCTCACGATGCCATTCTAGATGTTTCTGAAATTCATTGTTGGGAGGAAACCTTATTAGAAATATGTACTATGATGGTTTGCATATGCTTAGCCCAGGGAGTGGCACTATTAGAAGGTGTGGCCCTGTTGGAGTAGGTGTGTCACTGTGGGTGTGGGCTTTAAGACTCTCATCCTAGCTGCCTGGAAGCCAGTATTCTGCTAGCAGCCTTCAGATGAAGATATAGAACTCTCAGCTCTGCCTGCATCATGTCTGCCCTGCTCTCATCTTGATGATAATAGACTGACCCTCTAAACCTGTAAGCCAGCCTCAATTAGATCTTGTCTTTTATAAGACTTGCCTTGATCATGGTGTCTGTTCACAGCAGTAAAACCCTAAGACATGCACATTTTCATATCTAACTCTCCCACTGGGATATAGCCAGTCACTAAAATAATCACTATTATGTGTTTGGTCCATGATCTTGGGCAGTTTGGAAGGTCTTGGAGTTAAGTAATGCAGACAATCATTGCTCTAAAACAAACATTGTTTTCATGGGTGGTTTAAGTATAGGTACCCTGGCTATACTAAGTAGATAAAAAGTTAAATGCCTCTGGCCTCAGAATGAAGGACCAGTACATTGGACTCACAGAGGTAGCTAGCCTGGTCAGAGCTTATTTGTCATTTTGCCCTTAGCTCTTCATTCAAATTATAACCTTAGCAATAGACATCTATTTTGGTCATTTCTTGGGGAAGAAGACAAGTATTTGCAGTATCCATTGCATCTACCATAGTAGGAGCTACAGTCTGGTGTACAAGTATGAGTAAATACTGTTTGGAAATGTGCCATGTGCGATTCATTTCCTTCCTTCCTTAAGTTGCTTCTCTCTTTGCCCTTTCTGTGCCCCTCGCAATAAAGCCAGCAAGAATGTTTACCTGGGTCTCTTGGCCTTGCTTTCCAGGCTACCACTGTGGTTTTAGGCTGAGAATTACAGGCATCTTAGTTTAGAAAGCCCCAGCTTTAGTAGATGAGATGATAACAGCCAGTCCTTTCATCACAGGAAGACCATTAATAGAAGAGAATTGCTATTAGAAAGAGGTATTAGCATCAGCAAAAGAATCACTGTTATGCATTTGGTCCATGATGTTGGGCAGTTTGGAAGGTCCTGGGTATGGAGTTAGATGATGCTGACAAACATTATTCTAAAAGTCTACTTTCTTACCTTGCTTCCAAGACACCCATGACAGCAAAGAGCCAACATTAGAGACAGGTGTGGGAAACCCTCCTTACTGCAGCCTTTTGAGGAACAGCCTCTCAGGGTTCACCTTGTTTAATTCCATCTAAGTTTCTGAACATGAACTACCAAGCCATTCTTGTCATTGTGCCCTGTAGGGCTGTGGTCAGGATTAACCATATTAATACAGCAGAGTGTTTGAAAGAGTGTCTGGTACACAGTAAGAGCTCAGTAAGTGACAATGATTATCATCAACATGACAGACAGGTCAGCCGGCCCCGTGATTCCCTAAGAAGGGCATAGAGTTCTCAGTGGCTCTGTCCTCACCTTTTTCTTCTGCTTCCCCTGCTTTTCTTCTTTCCTTCTATCACTTCCTTCTGCTTCAATCTGCCCTACCTTGCTGTTTTGTTTAGGATATAGTTCCAAGAATTTTTCTCCTGGAAAAAGCTAAACCAGATAGAAGTGTCCCCGTGCCACTTAGCGCATGGGACCTTGATGCAGTCAGCCAGATTCAGGAAGTGGCAATAGCTCCTCTATTGCATGTGCTAGTTTGCCCTAGAGGAAGGAAGCTATTGTGCACCCTCACTTCTCCTTACCCTCAGCACCTGCAGATGGTCAAGGACTTAGCCACCTATCTGGCTGTGCATCTTCCACACACCTTGCACTGCTGTCACTGTGGACAACATGTGCCCCTCACCATTCTAAAATTTGCAGGGTGACATGGATGTCCAATAAGCAAACTTGCCTAGTAGTTTAATCATAGAAGACACTAAAGACATCACTGTTGATGTGAAGGCTGTCACATCAACACATTACTCCTTTCTCATTCTGGGTCAAGAGAGTCACCTAGGATTGCTCACCTTGGTTTTCTGTCAGCTTTTCTTTTGATATATACTCACAAAACAATGCCTTCATCACACTTTTACTTCTCAATAATTCTCTGTAGGGAAGAAGGTTCTGATCAGATACAATGAATATCTGGCCAGCTTGCAAGGTTTCCTGGGAAACTAGCACCTTGGAATATAGGTTAAGCATCATTCTCTTATGAGTTCAGTCCATTTAATTTAGTCCCACTGAGACTCATGGTGCCAAGACAGCATGGATTCAAGCATGTGTGATCATGAGTGCCTTTGTATAGGTGAGGGTACCACAGTCAAGGAGTCTTATGGGAGAGAATTTTGGAGAGGTCTCTGAGCCTCTGTGGCATCTTTCAGATTCATTTGTCTCCCAAGGTATGGTATTTCCATCCATGGAGGTCACTATGAGTCAGGGGTGATAGTTTTCCTCTTGGAGAGGGGAATGAAATTGTCTGGTCATAGCTTTCCTGGTTTCAGATATGTGAGCACAAAGAGCTTGCTCTATTCCAAGATGATTTACAAGCAAACACGAACAAAGCAAAATATCATTTACTAACTGCTGCTGTTAGTAGCCTTGTGCCCATTTTAAAGGCAAGAAAGAGAGTCTTGGAGAAGTTTGAGTCCTAGATCACACAGCTAGAAGATCTACTTGCAAAGTATCTATGCTGTACTGCCCCCTCAGCGTGATAATAGGGCTCTGATGGAATAGCTCTTTTAGGTGCTTAGTGAAGTAGCTAGAGCATGCCAAGTACTTTGTGTTGACAATTAGACCTAAATGTTGATTTGAACACTGTTCACTATATCCTGGCTACTTTTCCAACATATTGTATATACCACTTTTGTTATCTTTATACATCCAGAGGAGGTATTATGTCCCCATTTTGCAGATAAGGAGCTGAAGGACATAGAAGTTAAGTTATAGGTTGCCCAGGGAGACAGAGCTCAGCGGCTGAACAGAATTTCAGGCCTGACTAGGCAGTTGTTTCACAATCCCTAGTTCCGACCTTCATACCATTCTATGTAGAATTCTGGCCAGCAATTTCTGTTCTTGTGCTTATGCTTTGTGGCAACACAGGGAAGAGATGGTTCTGACAGAAAAAGATGCCTGTTGAATTTCTTGGCATATGTAGCCTTGTCCAAGGTGGAATGAGTCAGGCTCAGGCTTGACTCTGGTTTTCCTGGGCAAAGTGGGTGGCATGAGAGATGGGCTCAGCCATCATCTGAAGTAGGCTTGGGACAGATTGGTCAAATCCTTTGAAAAATCATGAGTGTCTGGCTGTCTCTTTTGTGTCTTTTCTCCTGATCTACTGCTATTTCTGTGACCCTAATAGCACCCAGAGCTACTTATGGCCCATGGTTCAGGACTAGAACCAGGATACTGGCATCTTCTCCTGAAATGGAAGTTTGATATTAAAAGTATTATCTTAGTTAGGTCACGTGTCTGACTCCCTCCCCCCCCACCCCCCCGGCTCTCCGTACCATCTTACATTTTTTCCAAGGGCAACTATGGGAGGCAGCTGGGCAAACACAGACTCACAGAGCCAGGAATTGGTTGAACTAGAATATACACTCTGGGCTGAGTGACTCAACCAGGCACGATGCCCGATGGTGCTTTTGGATCTATCTTTGTCTCTTTCTTTTCACTGCTGCTATCCTAGATCGGGTCCATGGATAGACAGTGTACTTACCCTATACTCACTCATGTTTGTGAAGTCTGTTCCTAGTCCAGAGGTACTGAAATCTTAGCTCCTTGAGGATTGGGACTTCATCTATCATAGACACTGCATATTGTCATTGTCCAACATCATGCCTGACATGGTGTGTGCACTTAAGAACAGCAGGAATGGGTAGGCAGCTAGTTTTAGAATTGTATTCTTGTGAGTATTGCCTATCATCTACCCATCTACTATTCTTTATCACTGTCTTCCATTTATCTATCTACCAACCTCCCCACCTATCCATTGATATGTTCATTTATCTACTAGTCAGCCTTCCTACTTCATCTGCCTGTGTGTCACCCATAGACTCACCCATAATTAATTCTAATGCATGTATCTGTCCATCCATGTACTCACCCACCCACCCATCCATCTACCCATTTATTTATCTACACAGCCATGCACTTATTCATTAAGCATTCATCCATATATTCATGAATTTATATACCTCCATCCAGTTGTTAACACATACATAATTCACAACTATCCATCTATCTATCCGTCCTTCCATCCATCCATCCATCCATCCAACCATCTATCCATCCATCTTTCATTCCCTCATCTATCCAACCAGTTGTTTTTGAGAGCAATAAAAAGGTAAACGACATCTGGTGTCCCCAGGTCAGATTCAGGTAAGTACTATGAAAGTGATCTTACATGAAAGAAACACAGCATTACGTCTCATTTTAAGAGTAAATCAAGATAAAAGCAGACACTTCATGAGTTAACAAGTGTCTTAACATTTGAACCTGTATCTAAAA
This sequence comes from Rhynchomys soricoides, assembly GCA_019843965.1. Classification (NCBI taxonomy): domain Eukaryota; kingdom Metazoa; phylum Chordata; class Mammalia; order Rodentia; family Muridae; genus Rhynchomys; species Rhynchomys soricoides. The sequence continues at coordinate 5,351,567 of JADRCH010000106.1, read as the reverse complement.
TATTAAGATGCAACCTGCGCTTTTTTCTCATTTGCTCTGTAGATGAGCGTAAATTTCCTGAGTGATTCATATACAACTCTTTGCCTATCAGAAAGCTACTTACACTTTGGGGTGCAAACCAGAGGTTGCAGGCATATTAGTATTGATGGGCTTAGAGACTGCCTAAAGTGGAGGCAGTACTGGATTACTGAGTAGATTTTTATAGTGTTCAGCTAAAGGATGCTGGGTCTTTCCATGTATCTGCCATTGCAGGGCCACCCTGGGACATAGGAGACCCCAGATCTACCTCTGAGATTGGGATTTGGTACAACTCAGCCCATGACAGGGGATTCCGTGTTGCCCTTGTAAACTCCTGCCTGTGGTCATAGCTAACAATGTAGCTGGGCTAGAAGATATGCGATTATCAGTGCACAAGCTTCATAAATATGAGATGAGACGGCTGGGGTGGAAATGAAAGTAGAGATGCTCAAAAATAAAGCGTGAAAGAGCTCTGGCCCCGTCTAAGAACAGGATTGATCTTTGTACGCTGGCAGAATGTACAATTTCCCTTCGCTTACTACAGAGTCTCTGTTTCTATAGAAACCACCAATTTTATAGACAGATTGGCTCTGTGAGAAGGCACTGTGAGTTCAGTTTGAAGCCAAGTGCCGTCAGGGCTAGGCGCTCCCAACCCTGAGGAGGGGGCTTTCTTCTGTGCTCACTAACTAGCTCTCCTGGGGATGGTTAATGATCACCAGGCTTGGAACCTGTCAGGATTATTACAATAACACTTGCAGGGCTGCTTTCCTTCCATGGACCCCTGAAACCACCGGCAGGTATGAGTTCATGGAGCGTTCTCACGGAGGTCAGAATTAGATTCATTTGTTCATCAGATACACGCTGATATCTTAGCATCAGACACTACGAAGAGCCCTGGGGGCTGGAATAGAGTAATGGAGGAAGACAGGCGATGCGTAGCTTCATTTCAGCTGATGGAGAGGTGTCTCTCTCCATGGCCACTTTGAAGAAATGGTTCTGATGTTTAGTGGAGGTCATGATAGTTTGGTAAAGATAGGCAATCACAAAGTGGTTCAGGTTCCTTTCGTGCATAATAAATGACCCTAAACCTACTTGCATAGGTAGAGTTGGTGGCATATGCCTATAACCCCAGCATTCAGGATGGAATATCAGGAATACCAGGCTAGCCCAGGCTATTATTGAGATTATCCATCAAAACAAACAGCAGAAGAAAACAAAAAGCTAATGACACAGACCCAACAGTGCTTTTATGTGTTTGCAAGTCTGGACCTTGAAGAAGACAGGCATGACGGCACGACAGCTCACTGCTCTATGGTTGGGGTTTCAGCTGGGGTGGGTGGATCAAAGGCAAAAATGATTGGCATAATTAATAAACTCACATAGCTAAAATATTGGTTTTTCCTATGACATGCTGGAGGGTATGTGTTCAAGATCAACTCTTGTATTCAGCCGGCAGCATGAGGTTGGGAGGCCTAGTACAGCTGGAGACGAAGTGGAATTATATTCTCTTGACAAGATTTCCTCCACTGCCTAAGCTTCCTTACATCATGACTTCCTCAGAGAAATCTAACTTCTTCCATGGCAATGAATGCTCTGAGGCTTGTGACCTGACTTCAATATTCTAGACCACCATGGCCACTATATTTTATGGGAGAGAACTAATCACTAAGGAATGCCAGAGTGGGTGTAGGGAGAGAAGATGGGTAGGTGCTACATCTCAGTTAAGAAATGGTATACCTGGCCACAAGGGAAGGAATCGATGGCTATGACTTTGGAGAGTTTCCCCATTGAGACATCCAGATCCCTTTCTATATCAGGGTGTGATTGGAGTGGAGGAAACTGTAAAGAGGAACATGTAATAGAATTGTCATCAGGAGATTGATCTACAATCTGGGGTTAGGACAGCATGGATGAGTCCTGTGTTATGGAGAGTAGCTCATCTCATCAGGCCAGATATGGGTTCAGAGATACAGTGCCAGCAACGTGTCTGTATGGTAAATAAAAACATTCATGCATAAGTGGATATGTGTGGTAAGCAAAAACATTCAGAAAAGGTGGATGTGTGGTATGATGTCAGTGTTGACTCAGGCCTAGTGACATGGCCATCAATTCCCTTTTGGAGGTGGCTGGTTGTGTAGGACACACTTGAAACTATCACAGACAAGATATTGGGTTATTTTACTAAAATCCATTGAATCTTCAAGAATAATCAAATTTCAGGGCCCTTGGGAAATACTCATCTTTGGATCCGACTTCTCTACTCATTTTTAACTTTTGAGAGCTGGCTGAACCCCACACGCCCAGGTATTCTTTCCTGACAGGGAAGCAAGATAAACAAATGCCTTTTCTTTCGGGGAAGGGGGGCTCTTCTCCTCAGCCAGGCAAATCCTGGACCAGACTTGCTTTGGCATATATTGTGTCACTTCAACATTCCTGACCCAGTCTCTAGGCTAAGGGTATGGGTTGGGGCTGGGAGGGAGCTCTGATTGGCCAGCCTTCAGTTACTACTGTTATCCCTTAATCCAGTCAGGGATAGTCCTAGTCCAGGGGGGTGAGAATTTATGAACAAGTAACTTTGGGTTACCATCACACTCAACACAGGTTGGAGTAAATTCTCTTGAAGATGTCCCAGTTGTTCTTAAAGACAAATGATACATGAAATGATGTAGAGAACAGACAGACTGCCCTGTCAGGGTACAACTATGGTTAAGCAGATCAAAGAAGTGAAACTAGCAAGAGGATTGTTGAATTAGAAAAGGAAGAGATGTGGGTAGGTCTCTGAGAGCTGCCGAAGGATCTACAGGAAAAGGAGACACAAGGGGCGTCTGAGGTAACAGTCAGCATGGCTACAGCTACTGGAAAGTAAAGAGAAGCCGAGGTTGGATTTGGCCACTGGCCACTGGCCACTGTACAAGTGTATAGAAATAACACACCGAGCCCCATGGATACGTCCAACTAATGTGTGAATAAAAACAAATAAAAGATATTGAAGTGGAGTTCTTGGGGAGAAAAACCAGCAGCCACAGGAAAGATGTGCTTCCAGAGAGAGAACTCCCCAGGCATCATCCCACTTGCATCTAATCTCAGCTCTTACTTGGGAGGTAGAGGCAGAGGGATCAGAAGTTTGAGGTCATCTCTTGCTAGATAGCAAGTTTGAAGCCAGTCTAGGGAGACATCAGAGTGTCTCATGGAGAAAAGAAAACCGGAGGAGGAACTGTCAACCTTGGAAATGTCTTTCAGAAGTGAAGCGAGGTTCACTCATTTGCTCCTTCATGTTCATGTTCAGCCAGTGTTCTGAGCATCTACTATGTGCCCTGGGCTAGGTGCTAGGGATATGAGTGAACAACACAGGGACAATCTCCCTGAGTTCCTGCGTCTGAACCCCAGACAAGGATGAAGGTGATAATTAGAGTCACTGACATACAATTTTAGTGGGAAAAGGTTTTGGGGTGCTCTTGTGCACCAGGTGAGGAGCATGTGGATGGTGAGGTGATGGGAGCAGTGTGTGGATTTTGCCTTTTCTACAAGTTCTGTTGTCTAAGAGGGAGAAGGAGCCAGGGCTGGAGGCAAAGGGAGGGAGCTGATTTTACATTGTTTTTCAGTTTTAAAAATAAGAGTGGAGCTTACTCTTTCTGTACACATGTTCTTCCGTGCCTTCATGTATTATGATATTCTGTCTAGTCTACTCCCCAAGAAGAGACCTCGCTAGTCTTCTCTGCCTGAAGGATGCACAGGCTGGCGTTTGCAGGGAGAGAAGCTACATTAGAACTCCCCCTGCCTGTAGGAGAAAAAGGAAGGAGCCCCATTTCTCTTTAGTGTCTCAGCTTCCAGGGCCAGGGGAATCTGGGTAGCATAAAAAACACAGCCAGATGCAAGGAGGCTGCATTTTAACAAGCTTAAGTCTCCCTGCTAAACAAAACAAATAACCCAACCTTCCAGTGGTTGATATGCATTCTTTCTTCCCTGGTGTGCCAGCTCCTTGTGAATGACAGGTTGGGTGGAAGGCAGGTAGTGTGGAGGTGAGGACTGGGGTAATGTTAGATAATCAGCCCCTGGATAATTGAGTGTTGATTGTAATTAACCTAATTTCAGAAGTGAGGCTCAAGATCCCATCCTTCAGCTCTCAAGCAATTCCAGTTGAAAGCTTCTCACCTGCTACCTCCCTCACCTGATCTTATCAGAGGTTTGAAGCGAGGGCCCATTGATTTTGCTACCAGGTGACATTTGGCAAAGCCTGAAGACATTTTTGTTATGACTGGGGAGAGGGACTGGTGGCATCTGGTGAATGAATATCAGAGATGCTATTGAACAGTCTGCTAAGCACAGGGAAAAGTCCAGGATATGAGTGACCCCTCTCGACATGTCAGAGATGGCATGAGGACCTGACTTGACCCTTAGAACCTATGTGATAATGGCAAGAGTTGGGGCTAGAAAGATGGCCTATTAATTAAGAGTGCTCATCCAGAGGACCTGTTGCTAGTACCCATGTTGGGTGGCTAGCAGACATCTATAATTCTAGCCTTCAGGAATCCAATGACTCCCTCTTCTGGATTCTGTGGATAGTATTCTCACTTATAGGGACAAACAGATGCATAGACATACACATACACTTTTAAAAAAATGTCTTAAAAAAGGAGGCCAGGTGTGATTGTGTGTGCCTATAAACCCAGTGCTGGGGAAGTAGAGATCGGAGGGTCTCTGGGTCTTGCTGGCCACCTAGTCTAGCTAAATCAGTGACTTGCAGATTCAGTAAGAGCCACTGTCCAAACTGTAAGACAGAGAGCTATAGAGGAAAACACCTGATGCATACACACACATATGTGCATGGGGTCCTGCACATGTGCACACACAGATGAACACACAGCTTAATACAGCTTAAAAGCAGGAGAGGGGGAACCCCACAGCAGCAGTGTGAAGAAAGCTGAAACACACCCTGTGAACAAATCCTGCTCTTTGAAGAATGGAGGGTACTTATGTTGGACAGAGGAAGATGGGGAGATTTGAGGCGACATCTGTACTGTCTCTGGATACACAGGAACAAAATAAACAGTATATTCCATCCAAAAGGTGGGAAACATTCGGTACAGAACCGTGTTTTTGCATAGAACCCTTGGTTGTATTGATATTCATATCTCAGAACTCTTGACTAGAGAGCTGATAACATTCAGGCCCTCTGTCATGCCTGTACCACCCTTAGCTGATGCCTCAGAGAGGTCAGACCACAATCTGTTCTACCTCTGTCTCAAATGGGGTACTGTTTAAATTCTTTAAGATGCTTGGCTTTGGGGATTTCTAAGCTGGTTTTCTTCAACAAAAAATACTCAGGCCCTTTAATATTAGCATCTTTCATTTCTCTATGAGTGCTAGCCTCTAAGAGCCTGAAGAGTTGGGCACTATTTACTAATGGGTCTGATGTAATTGAGGGCTGGTCACTGACTGTGGGCTTCCCCAAATAGCTTATTGGCTAAGAACCATCCAAGGAACTGCCACTCCCTGCAGGCAAAGAAAGTTTTTCACCAAATAGAATTTAGAGTCCACCATCTTTCAGTGGGTCTGGGTAGGTTGTCTAGTCTGTCATCAACCCACTCTGGCTTGACAACTGTAAATTGCAAGTGGCCTAAACCAAGATGGACGCAGCGATCCCTGATACAAGGTGGAAGCTCTTACAGATGTGTCCAACCAGCGGCCCACTTAACAGCAAGCATCACAGAATAGCTTGGATGTGGCCCCACACATCTGTTGATAATGTCGCTATGTTGCAAAGTCAAAAGGCTGGATTCTTCTGTTACAGCATCAAGATATGAAAATTAGTAGAGAGAAGCAGGAGCTCACATAGTGTAGGACTCTGCACTGTAGGAAATATCCAGAATTGCCAGGTCTGGGCACTGGGTGGTGGATGGGTGGTAGTATGGCTTATCGCAATGGTAGCTGGGAGCAGGGAGTGTGGGCAGTGACTGGAGGGTCTTCTTAGGAGGTAATGAACTTTGGAACTCCACAGAAGTGGTGGCCACACAAGTGTGCAAATGTGTAAAGTGCCATTAAATTGCTCACTTAAAAAATGGTAATTTTATTTTGTGTGAATGTCACCACCAAGAAAAACTCCCCTTTGCACAGAACAGTTTAGCTGGCCTGTCTCCAGGTTACCAGACCTAGGCATACAGAGAGGTCACTCTCCGGGAAGCAAGAATGTGGCCACCTGGTGGGACATCCTTGCTCTGCTGAGCCTTGGAATCAGGGAGCATGGCTGGGGCTTCATCTCTGCCCTGTTTCATTGGAAGTGGGAAATGGAGCTTCACATTACTTCATGGGAAATTAGTCCCAGGAGACAGCAGATCCTCAGCAAATGCTCCATTTTCTTGGAAGGGGACATCCTGTGAGATGTCAAGTAGAGCTGGGAGAGAGGAGGCTCCTACTAGCTGCCATTGAGAGCATGAGTAGCTGATGTGCTGATACTCAGTGGAGCTAGATGCAGACAGGGGTAAAGAAACGAGCTCATTTCCTTAACTACTTCCCTAGGTGTCCCATGCAGGGAGCATGTGAAGACCATTAAATCCTGCATCTGAGATCAGTTCTCCACCAGCCTTGATTTGGTAGTAACAAGCAGCTGTCATTTATTAATTGTATGACCTTGGGAAACCTATTTGGCCTCTGTGATGGCATATCCTCAGCTGTGACAAGCTGATGATAATGCTTATCCTATAGGAAGCTCAAAGATCAGTCTAGATTAAATGTACCCAGTAATATTTTAGACAGGTCATAAGACACACAGAAGATATATCCTGCTTTCTATTATATAAATAAATGTACACAATGTATATATATATACCTTATATAAATACAAAATATACTGATATTTAATATATAACTAAAGTATAGTTATATGTAATATAAAATATTTCATAGATCATATGTCATGCCATATATATATATATGTATATAACAGGATATATATATATATCCTGTTACAATGTCCAGTAACAAAGTCCACCAACAGATATTCATTTCATTGTAGAATGGCTTTATTTGTTCATTCATGCATCCATTCAGTGAGTAGCGAATGAATGAGCAAGTCAGTCAGTCAGTCAGTCAGTGAGTTTAATAAGTTTCTTGTAAGTGCCAGGCATGGGCAACAATGTTCTATTCTGTCATGAGGCTTATGTGCTAGTGCACATCAAAGACACATGCAGTTGTATATTATGACTAAAAATGAGCAAGTGCTTAAGATAAAACATCACTGAGCATGGGCTGTTTGTATAGGGGTTGACTAGATGGGAAGATGCTGGCCATGTGAATCAAGGAGAGTCTTGGGGAGCTTTACCAAAGAGGAGTAAGGCCAATACAAGGGCCAAGAGATGCTAACAAAGGTGGCTCTCTAGGAACAGTGAATACCAGCAAGGAGGAGTAGAGAGGGTGTACTCTTCATTGGATGCCGGATCAGTTATTTCAAGGGGTTTTATATTTCTTGTTTTCAGGGAAGGCAATGTAAGGCAGTGGTGTGATGGGATTTTCCTTTCCAGAAAAGGCAACAGTGCTGTGAGGGAGAATGGCTTGGAGACCTTCATAGGTGGACAAGAAAGATCAGTTTTCATGGCTGTTTGTTGCTATGGCAGTATCAGTGCCTTATTTGCTTGTTTGCTTTTGAGGACAGAGGTCCCGACAAAAACTCCTTGGGTCTCTCCAGCTTTAAGAGCTCGCTCACACTGTGGAATCTTCCTTTATCTCCTTCACTTGGTTTTGGTCTTCACAACTTAGTATGGGGATGGTAGACATGTGAGAATGAATGGTTTTCCTGGAGGGGAGAATCTGCCTCTTCTCTGAACTTCACCTGTGAGTTGACCCTACAACAGGAGCATCAGTTTATGGCTACACTTCTGGAGTAACATGGCTTAAGTACTTTCTCCACATAGTCCATTCAGTTGAGCTGGTATTACCTGAGTGGTGTGGAACGCAGCAGATGGCTTCAGGGAAGACAGACGATACAGAAGACGGAGATACCAGCTGCCCCTCCCTGCCCCGTGTATGTGTGTGTGTGTGTGTGTGTGCACCCACGCTTTTCTGCTCTACAGGATACATGCTTCCAGAGCCCTAAAGCCACTGGAAATTCAGGATGCTTTAGGAGAGGTAGACAGCTTCCCAAGGCAGGGCACCTGGGTGAAGATAAGGAATGGCAGCAGCTCCCAAGAGCAGCACTTTTCCAGGACTGTGTGTCTTATGTGCAGAGCTCCTGGGTCTAAGCTCCCTCCAGAAGGCTCAGCCTATCAATCCATGCCCATGCCCAAAGCTGGCTTTGGATCAGCGGAGGCTGTTCCAGTAGCTGATGGATTCTGATCTTCCCTCTCAGAGATGATGCCCAGGGATACCCACTGGGTGACTGAGTTATCTTGGGACACCTCCAGAACTGTGATATTTTCCTATCTTCAGCCTTTTTGGCAGCTAGACAATTCAGCTTCAGCCTGAATGTTCTTGAGATGGGAATCCTGGAGGAGAGTGAAGATCTGTTGAAAGGTCCTTTCCCCTTCTCATTATCTAAACAAACAGATGATTGAAATAGATGCCAAGGAAGAAGCTGTAAATGGTAACTAGTCAGGGTCTATTCTCTGAAGAGTAGAATTGCTGATCAAATATGTGTGTGCCAAGGCTCTGCTGCAGTATTTAACATGAAGTTAATGTTGACCTTTCATTTATTCAACAAGTATTTATGGAACTCTGACAAAAATAGTTAATAAGCCAAGCATAGTATCCCATGAATTTAATCCCAGTACCTAGGAGGCAGTGGCAGGCAAATCTCTGTGAGTTTGAGGCCAACCTGATATACATAGAGAGTTCCAGGCCAGCCAGGAATATGTGGTGAGATCTTGTTTCCAAAAAGAAATTAGTAGTAACAGTTTTTTAATGGGCATTTCTTATATGCTGGGGAATTCCCAAATAATCAAGATGTGTTAGTTAACTGGAGTTATCTATTAACTTGAAGAAGTTAGTGTCATCATTGTGCCTATTTGGGTATGTAATAGTGGATTTGGAAGAGTTGACCACCATCCTGAAGTCATTTAGGCACAGCCACTGGGGATAAAATTTGAGTTTACAGCATCTCAGAACCAGTTTTCCTGTACCTCATGGGTGCTCACTGTGATGGTTAATCCTGTCAATGGAATTTAGGATCATCTGGAAGATAAACCTGGGAGTCTGTCTGTGTGGGTGTTTCTAGACAGGCTTAACCTAGGATGGACAGCTGACCTTGAGAATGAGCTATGGACATCTCTTTCTGCTTCCTGACTGCAGACATTAGTGAACAGCTGCCCCACACTCCTCATGGTATGCCTTTCCCTCTATGATGGATTTCCCCTTCATACTGTGAGCCAAAACAACCCTTTCCATTGTAAATTTGCTTTAATCAGATACATCTGCAAAGCAGGGGGAAGGTAACTGTTAAATTCCTTCAGTACTGAGTCCTATGTTTAGTGACAGGGATGAGAGAGAGAGAGAGAGAGAGAAAGAGAGAGAGAGAGAGAGAGAGAGAGAGAGAGAGAGAGAGAGAGAGAGAGAGAACACAGCTGAATTTCTGGATGAGGATATACCTTTTATACAAAAGAACCAAGCAAAGGGAGAGGAAGAAGATGGGAACTGACATTTGCACCTAGTGTAGGGTAGGTCCTAAACAGAGCCTTTCATCTGATGACATCTGTCATTCTCAACAATGACATTGTTAACAATGTCATTCTTAACAATTTTAAAATTCTCAAATTTTAAAAGTTCTTAAAATTTCAAGTCTTTGGTTTGCCTTTTCATTTACTGATGTAGGAGCTGAGGGTCTGAGAGGCTATGCTTCTCACAACAGAGTGAGCTATGAAGTTCTTTACTGAACTTTTATTTTGGTAAGACTGCAGCCCATGAACACTGGTGGAATGTGCCAAAGCCAGGTGGAACCTCCCAACAGAATGTTGCTATTGTTTCGTAGTGAAGTGAACCAGGCTTCATGAGAATATAGAAGCACGTAAGGACTTCTCATTTTCTGACCATGTTTGTGGCTGTCTAAACTCTTGTCTAGAGGGGTGCCTGTGACATTGTGATTCTCTTGTGTGCTTGAGTGAGTCCTGTTCTTTCATTCAAGGGCAAGATCACACACATCTCTACATCTTTCCCATGTACAATGCACCCTGGATGCTCTACTATATATGAACAGTTTCCTGCCCCTCTGTCTGCTTCTTCTTTGCTTCCCAAGTCCATCCCCTTTTTATGGACCCATTCTACATGTTCATATTGCCTTTTTGGTTATCCCAGCCCATCAGATTTATCTCTCTTCCTTGCCTTGGTTATAGCTATGTGAATACATTCATTTACCCAGCGAGCTTGAGATCTCTTTGAGAACATTAAAGGCTGCTCTCTGACCATTTTATAGTATCTACTGTGTCTGGAATGATGCTTCAGGCCCAGGGCTGGTATGATGAAGCACATAAAATGTAAACTTTAGTGGGAAAGGAAATTGGATGCCAGTCTTGATTTCACCATTGTGTAGATAGGTGATCTTCGGTAATTTCAGTGACTTACAACTTCAGTTTTTTCAGCGATGGGACAAGAGAAAAATAAAGATTATCCTTGGGAAGGTTTTATTTTAAAGACTAAGTCAGATAATTACTTGTTAAAGGCCTGGCACCATGGTTGATGACAAGTAATACTGGTGTATCTCTCTCCTTTGATATGACCTTTCCCAGAACATATGTTGGGCCCTTGGTAGTAATGTTAGTTAAACACATGATGCCCAGTATTACTAATGTAGCTTTTACAACCATTACACACAGTGAATACTATATACAATACATCAACTTTAGCATAGTTTTCTATTTCCGGTTTCTCTACCAGTCTTTCTATAATCTCAAGGACTCCATGACTGACCAGGTCCTATAAGTGAACCCTATAAACGTTCAGTATTACCTTTCTCCTCTGCTGTATCAAAAAACCATCATTCAAGGGGGTTTTAGGAAGAGAATGACAGAGTTGTGCCATTGAGAAGAGACAACTTGTTTTACTTACCTTTCTCCACTGATCCAACGAGTGCTCTATGAGAGTACAGGCATCTATTCAGAGCATACTTCCAATGAAGCTGAGTGCAGGATGGATGACCTGACCCCTCCCCTTGCCACTCAACATTTTATTAACACCCCCTTTCCCTCATAAATCAGATTATTTATTAATGATCTCGTTTATTCAAGTGTTTGTTTATTACCTTGCTCTCTTCCTAAAATTAAAGCCCATTGAAAGCCAAAACCTTGTTTGATTCATTGCCATGGCCCAGCTCCTAGCTCGAGGACTTACTGCATAGTAGGGATCAAGTAAATGTTGGATGAGTGAATGAAAAATGAATCAGTGGATTTCAATTTGGCTAAACAAATATTGTCTTAGTGCGGACTATGGGCCAGGCTTTGAGTAACACACTGGATATGGAGATTCGTAAGACAAACAATGATCTTAAGAAGAGTAGGAGACAGGGAGGAGAGACGAACAGAAATGGACTCAGGCTTGGCAGATGATGGAGTGGGTATCCTAGATATTCATGCAAGTATAGCACCGACTTGGTGTCCCACCTGTGATTCCAGTGCCCAGGAAGCAGAGATGGGTATTCCCTTTGCTAACTTGGCTAGCAGAAGTGGCCAGCTCTGGGCCCAAGCAAGAGAAACTTTCTTAAAATATAATGTGGAAAGTGATCATTCATTCATTATCAACATCTGTTCTCCACATGCATAGGTATATGCATACTACACATATACATGTACCACCATACATGTGAACATGCCTACATATATGTACATAAACAGTACAGATATACACATGCCAAAAAAATAAAGCCTTAATTTTTTTTCTAGTTTCTGGGCCAAAGTTGGTAGCCGCATGGGTACAGTGGGCAGGGTGGTTGAGAAGCCTGTGGGATTAAAACTCAAAACAGTCATATTCTGTCTTGCAATTGGCTTCTTCCCTCTGTCACTCCAGATTAGGCTGGAAGGCCACTTTGCCTGGCAGGAGAAATTGACATCCCATTGAAATTGATGAAATATTTAAGCGTTTCTCCATCAGAGTGTGCTGAGCATTGGCATTTGTGGAAACTCCTTGAATAAGAGACCTAACCCATGCAAATGTGACTCCTTTTCCTATGGATTGTACAGAAACTAGAGACTACAGTGAAGGGGCCAAGCAAGTTGACAAAAGCATCTCCGGAGATCAAGTACTAAATGCTGGGCAGTGGTGGCGCACACTTTTAATCCCAGCACTTGGGAGGCAGAGGCAGGTGGATTTCTGAGTTCGAGGGCAGCCTGGTCTACGGAGTGAGTTCCAGGACATCCAGGTTTACACAGAGAAACCCTGTCTCAAAAGAACTGAAAAAAAAAAAAGTTCTAAATGGTTATTGCTCACCTCTCAAGGAAACTCCTGTTTCAGCTGGCAGCAGTAATGCAGGTTAGACCTGTGAACTTCTTATAAATGCTACTTGTAAGCTTAAGAACTTTAGTTTTTAATTGGTTCCTTTTCTTTCCTTTCTGTTTTTTCCCCCTAAACTACTAATGCAATAGGAAGAACAAAACATTTTTATAATTTCTTAAGACACAGGAACTATTGAGAGAGTGAACAAAGGGGCTATTGAAACACTATAGACATTCAGAAAACCCACAAACATGCATAACCCCCTTGCCTCCTTTCATTGCACAATGGAACTCTCTCTAATGAACTTGGGAGGGGGAACCAGGCTTAAACCCCCAGCAAAACTCCTGTGGAATGAGAAGTAGGCTGCAGGAGGGAAGGAAGGGCTTGTAATGACAGGGAAAATGAGGCGAGACAGGATTTACTGTCCTGGCTGAACTCTTTCTTCTTCTCTGACTCTCTCCTATTCTCTCCTATGCTGCCAGCCATTGAAAGTCTAGCCCAACCATGTTATGATTGGGCCTTTAACAAAGTCAGTGGATAACGCTGATAGATTTTGGCAGAGCACACTATGACAAAGAACCACCCTCAGTCCCTAGCTGTGATGGTTACTCTTGATGGGTAACTCACTTGCATCAAAAGACACACAAGGGAGATTGGTAAAGTAAACCTCTGGGTACTTCTGGGAGGGTGTTTCCAGATCATGAATTAGATCATTAGTGCTCTGGCCCAATCAATGGTTTCACTATTGATCCATCAATATTGATCCATCTAAGTTTGATTAGACTATTAGGCACTAGCACAGCTGTAGAGCATTGGTTTAGTTGTAGGTAGTAGTTACTGAGCTGGATCCCTTTGATGGCTTTCCCTTGGCCTTGGTCCCTTCCAGTTATTTTCTCTGTTTCCTCTCAGTCATGATATGAACTGCTCTGTTCTCTCAATCGCTTCCTGCTGTGATGTTTGGCCTTACCTCAGGCTCAGAAGCAGTAGAGGCTAGTGACCATGAACTGACAGTCCTGACATGGACAGCCAAAATAAACCAAGGAGTCAACACAGCTATCGAAACAAAACCAAACAACTAAAAACCCAAACAAATGAACAAACAAACAAGCAAAAACTGTCGGCTATCAGGAGAGTGAAAAATGTGTGCTTTAGTGAAAACCTCTGGAGGACACTGCCGGAATCTTGATTTGGTGATTTTTGAGCTTATTGAATCTATTTTATACCCCTTTGAATTATAGTAAACTGTTATGTATGATCCATCCTGTATACTAGAGGTTGAGCCAACCCATTTGATCTTCTACCTAAAAATGCTTCCAATTTTACATCCACTTCAATGTTTTTGATTCATTGCTATGTCTGCTCATTAGGTTATCTTTGAACCACTTGAAACACCTTCCTCATTCTCAATGATAAATGATACAAAAAAAATTCTTACCATATTTTAGATCATTATGAGTCATGATCTGGATCTGTCTTGGACATTACATTTTGATGCTTGTTACTTCAAGGTGTTTAGTTTTTGAACTGGGAACTTCTGCAAGGCTCACTAGCTCTATGGGCATGATGAGAGTAATAAACAGGGCAGAATAATCAAAATTTTATCAAGGGGTTTGCAGCTCACTGTTCAGTTTGGTGTTAGTAGGGAGACAACTTTCAGTGATTAATCTTTAGCTATTGCAGATGGCCAGTGAGGTAATGTTTGTGGAAACACTTTTACCAAGGGTGAATCATAAAAATGTGATTCAGATTTTCTCCATTTTATTGTTTCTCCTGGCATGGAATGGAGATTTAGGAGCAACTCTTAACTCCCTGATGCTTAGAAGAAGAAGGGAGGGAGCCAGGGGATGGCAGCTACAGGATCAGTTTTGGTTGGTGGTCATGGGGGAGGACTTTCTAACAACCAGCTATGAGTGGCAGCTTCATGGGAGAGCAAGAGACCTGTCAACAAACATATGCAGGCAGAAGCTGTGTTGCCTATGGTAACTGTAGTACTAGAGTTCTCAATTGAACTCCTGGTTATGAGAATCGTAACATAGAGAAACAGGCACATAGGGAAGTAATGGACACACTTCAGAGTATATATATATATATGCTGAATATATATGCACATACTGCATATATGTACTGCATATATATACACATACATATATGAATGGTACCTGAATGCTGTCTGACACAAGGCAGATGTGTCCTGTGGGCTGGTTTTAAGTAATTTGCATTATGATACCTTTCTTACTTGCCCAACAGGATACTGACTTATTGTACAGTTGCGAGCTCTATGGAATAAGAAAAGCTGGTGATCCTATATTCACAGTCAAGCTATTGCTTAAGTGTGTGACTTGGGAGGGATCACACATGTGCAGCCACAGCAAGGCGACAGAAGCATGCCAGGCAGGCTGTGCCAGGCAGATCACTATGATGCAGAGCCCAGACCTAAGCTGTGAGGTTCTGATCCTGTTCTCCGGTCTCTGGGTTCCCACACTATACTCATCCTCTTCTCTCAACCTTCATTTCCACTGTGTTAGCTGCTGTATCTCAAACCTGACAACCCTTCCTTATTTCTTTCCAGTGATCACATTCCACGATGCAACCCCTGAGCAAATCCCGAGCCATGCCTCCAGGATATATGGAGAGTCTATCCGCATCTTTTCTCCACTATCCCTTGCAGGTGACATCATCACCAGCCCTTAGCTAGAACCTCTAGGCAGAGCCCATTCTTTCTACCCTTGTACCCCATGAGAATATTTTTAATCAATACTCAGCGGAGGCATGACAAGCCATATGATGGTCATACTACTCCTCTATCATAGACACCTGAGTAGCGATCTGTCTCATTCAGAGTCCTGTTATAAATCTCTGCATTAACTTTTACCAACTGCAAGAAGAAGCCTCCCTAACCACAACTGGGAGTACCACAAGTCTATAGTGATTGCTCATCCATAGGTGAGCCATTTCTAAAACCCAGGGTCTAGAGGTCATTGCAGAAGAAGAGACAGAAAGAATGTAAGAACCAGATGAAGGGGAGGAGAGATGTGAGCTGCTGGTCTTTGGACATGGCATGGCTGTGTGTGTACACACATGAACTAAGAACAGCTGTGGCCAGTTAAAAACTCCAGCATGGATGGAGCAGGAACTTCCTAGATTTACCCTTAGCTCAGGAGCTATTGGTGGGTGATGCTGCTGAGGTAGGGTGAGTGGTTTCCTTCGGAGCTCTGGCTGCTGGCCAGTCGTCCATGCTCTAGTGAAAAGCCTCACCCCCTATGCATTACATGCAGTAGGTTAACCAAGAAGAGAATAACAGACATGAACCTGGAAATGCATCTATCAAAATATACCATGGCTAGAAAAAGTGATGGGAAGTGAGGCTTCTGTCCCATCAGCTGTCCTTTTAGAAGGCCTCTTCCTCTTGTCTTCTGGGCTACTCACTGTGTGAAGCAATTTGACATGCTATGAGATACTCTAGAGAGGTCTTTAAGTCAAGGGGAGGCCTCTGAATAATTGCTCAATATGAACCAAGGCCAAATTATACCAATCTCTATGGACTGCCCATGTGAGGCAAACAGAACCTTCCCCTGGTGAGCCTTTGTATAAGTCTGCAGCCCTGGCCCACATTTCAGCTGTGGCCTTGGGAGACACTGAAATATAGGCCTCGACTATCTCTGTCTATATTCCTGACAGCAGAAACACTAAGAAAATAAATGTATATTGTTGTCAGTGCTACAATTTGGTAACGATTTGTTATACAGCAGTATGTAGCTAGTATACTTTTGGTTCTTTTCTTTACCTAATGGAAATGTTTTCTTTTACAAGAAAAGTTAAATTCATCTGTTTTCTCTAATCTGCACATACATTCGTTCTGTCCCCTTGCAGCCTCCCACCCTCCTTTCTTCTTCCTCTCTCCTTTTCTCCCACCTATTGGATTCCAGACACAGGTATTTGACACAACTTCAGGATCAGCAAACTACCTGGGACCCTGTTAGCCATGCCATGGTAAGGCATGTAAATTCGCAGCACCTTCTGACACTGTTCAAGGCCAAGCCATTGGTGAGACCTGTTTGATTATTCCAAGGCATATCATTGCCCAGAAGACCAGCTGGTATTTATAGGAAGCTGAGAGTTCAGCACTGGGGGAAAATCCGTTCCAGACTGGTGCACTTGCATTCAGATAGAATCGTATTCTCTGAAAAATGGCATGGGATGTTGAGCTGATAGGAAATTCACCACGATTGTATGGCTCACTGGGCTTGCATTGTGGCTGAGAAAAATCATCCTGTTGGGTTGGGGAGATGACAGTCACATCTTCTCAGCCAGTTGTTGATAGATGTTTGAGGACAGGTTGAAGATGAGGCTGCATTCTTCTTCTAACTTGAAATCTCTGGGTTGAATTTTAAAGTAAATCAACAGAGAAGAAGGGCGCACTGACAGAAACATCACCAAGGCTTGGCCCAGTGGCAGCATGAGCAGGTAGATGAAACAAAAGGCGTTGAGATAAGCGTTCAGAAATTCAGAGAGGCATCTTGTCTGTCATTTGTAATAGCTAAAAACTTTGAGGAAAATATATTCTCATATGGACGGGTTTGGAGGAGGCAAGTTTAATCAATCAATCAATCATCAACTAATCAGTTGACTGGCACTATTCACCATTTCTACCTTGTTCCCAGCCTCATCCTAGGGGTAAGAAAATACAGTTAAATAAGATCTTATATTCTTTATTAAGGAGTTCATGAGGAAACAGGTTTAAGATAAACATAAATGTACATAAAATTGAACTATGGTATGGTGAGGGGTCAGGCTGGATGGGAGGCTAGGTAGGAGAGCAGTTGACCCCATCTGTGGAGACAAGGGAAGAACAATGGAGTTTTTCCTGAGAAGACAAACCATGCTGGTAGGTACCAAGATCATGATCTAGGGGAGCAGAGGGCATTCTGGGCTGAACCGTTGGCTTAAGCAAAGCCCAGCAGTATGAACCAACCTGTCTACATTGAGGCCAAGATTATATGAGGCCAAGTGAATTATCTAAGGCTGGTCTAAGAGGCCTTGTGGGTCAGACTAAAGGACAGAGTCCATCCCTGGGGAAGCAGGGGGTACAAGACAGGCCTACAGAGCGATAGCTGATCAGATTTGCTATACAAAAGATCACCCTTAAGTTCCAAGTGGCGGAGAGGTTGGAAGAGAAGAGAACGAGAACTGTGAGGTCAAAGAAAGGGGAAACTGTCACCCTGTTCCCACACCATGTGAATTGTGGACCATCTCCCTATCTGGGTTTTTAACATGGTGCCAGTTTGCAGGTAGTTGGAAGCATCTTTTGGGGAGGCCATGTAGCTAGAGGCAATCTGTTCAGAACTAACCTGAGTGTTCAGGGTGAGAACCTGATATTCCTTCTCTAAGCCACAGTTAGACCACAGCCAGAGCATGGACTAGCAGTTGGTGAGCAGAAACTTTCCTGATTGGCAAAGATGCAAGATGTTCTGCTCTAAAACAGGGAGTTCTGAGAACACCGGTGACACATTTCAGTGTCCTGCCTACCTGGCATGAGGCTAGTCCAACTAAAGTTGGAGATAGGAGCTTATCATATAACATAGTCCTCTGAGTTTAACAGGGTCATTCTGTGATCACTTATTTAGGATCTGGCCTACTTACTGCTGACATTCCCCATCACTGAATGGGTATGAGGGGGTCACTGTAATGTCAGCTGATCTCAGCCACTCCCCGCCCTGCATACCCCACCCAGCTAGCCATATGCCATTCTGCCCTAGTATGGTAGAAGGTTAACTGAAGGGGAGACCTCATCTAAGCAGAGGAGGGGAAGTCTCCATCAGTGTTGGGAAGAGAGCCTCCAGTGTGGCTGTTCAGGCTCATTTGTGCTCCTGGGGCAAACCCGTTACCCTGCTCTGTAAGCAAGCCTAATCTACTTGTTGGTTCCCCAAGCTGGACTCTGGTGGAATCCTACTTTGGTTTGTTATTGGTGCTTTATGGGGGCAGGGATTAGTCATTTATGTCTCATTAAGAAGAGAGGCTGCCAACATTTCTTCACATCATTCATTCCAACCAGACCTTCTAATATCAGTCCATGCCATCTTGTCAGCTCCCTTTTCTGGACGTGGCTCCTTGTCCCTCTTTGAGACACACACTTGCCATGTTTTGAAGACTGAGACCTTTTCCTGCAGCCTCCGTGGCAGTCATATCATGACTGGGCACATGTCTTATGAAAGGTATTGGCTGTTTGATTTCAACAGCTACTCATCTAAGGCTCCTAAGAGTTTTCTTCTGCTCTGAAACAGTGAACCCTGTGTACTGGCTGGTTTTGTGTGTCAACTTGACACAAGCTGGAGTTATCACAGAGAAAGGAGCTTCAGTTGAGAAGATGCCTCCATGAGATCCAGTGGTAAGGCATTTTCTCAATTAGTGATCAAGGGAGAGGGCCCCTTGTGGGTGGTACCATCTGTGGGCTGGTAGTCTTGGGTTCTATAAGAAAGCAGGCTGAGCAAGCCAGGAGAAGCAAGCAAGCAAGTCAGTAAGCAGCATTCCTCCATGGCCTCTGCATCAGCTCCTGCTCCCTGACCTGCTTGAGTTCCAGTCCTGACTTCCTTTTGTGATGAACAGCAGCATGGAAGTGTAAGCTCAATAAACCCTTTCCTCCCCAACTTGCATCTTGGTCATGATGTTTGTGCAGGAATAGAAATCCTGGCTAAGACACCCTCTAAAGACTTGTGCCCACACCAAGCCTGAGTGTGACATTCATGGATGAAGGAGCTAGCACTAGCCCTAGGCAAGAGTTTCAAGTCAGTATGCTGAAATGACAGGATATGACCAGGACATCTACTCTGTCATTTCAAGGCACTGCCAACCCAATACCAGCAGGTCACCTGGCACCCCCTTTCCCTGCTGCTAACCAGCTGTGTGTTGTATTTGGGCATGCTAGTTTTCTATTTGGATGGAAAACATATCATTCCCTTAGCAAACATTTGTTGAATTTCTATGCTGGGTCCTCTCATCAGATTGCCAGCAGTGCCTTCCCTCTCTCCCTTTCTCTGGCTCCAGAAGCTGCTCTAAGGAGAGCAGTGTCTCATCCTCATTCTGAGCAGGATGCAGAGTAGTCTTTTTCCTCATTTGCTGCCCACAGGTTCTTGTCCTCATCTGAGCCCACGAGGTGTTCCTCCAGATTTCAGGAAGCATGATGCCCACTGGTTGGCATTCTCTGGTCTTCGTTGCAGCTGCTAGATGGCTGGAACAACACACTTCTGCTTCCTCAGACTCCCCTGTCCTTGTTCTGGTTAATATGGTTTCTGGTATGGACTCTATCCTTGTTGTGTGGTCAGCTGCCTTCCTCCTGGGACCCCACATGGCTTTTCCCAGCAGTGGGCACGTAGAAAGGACAACTCTCCTCCACGTTCTCCACCTCCTCCTTTCTCTTCTCTTCCTCCTCCTCCTCTTCTTCCTCCTCTTCTCTTCCCTCTTTTTACCCTTTGTTTTCCCAGTATGTCCTCTCCTCCTACTTTTCTACCTCTTCCCCTCCTTCCATCCTTCTTTTCCTCTTCCTCTGCCTTCTCCTCCTCTTTCACATTCAGCCATCACTCCTATGAAAAGCCTACCGGTATCCCTCAGTTAACCTTAGTTACCTTCTAAAGGTCAAACTCCCAATGTGATCCCACCGAGAGTTACATCCTCAACTTAAAGGTTTAGGGTAGCAGTGGGGAGTTACAAGCCAGTTCAAAACTCTGCTTGTCTCCATGTCTGACTCCTGATTTCTGACCCTGGCCTGAGACTTGGTATTCTGAGTGAAGATATCATTAAGGATGTGGATGGTGGTGGCCAGGGGAAGTAGCTTGTCTCATTCAAACAGCTTGGCTATAAGTGTTTCCTGTCAAGCTATCCTTTATTACCAGGCACTACAGTTATTCTAAGCTGTTGCACTTGTTTGGCAGGCGTATCATGCAGCTTTCTACAAGGTAAATTGTGTTGCTATTGTGAAAGCATTGCCTCCTATCAGAAAGGGGGAAGTCACAGGAGATGCGCATGGGGACACACAGAGGACAGAGAGGAGCCTTGATTGTCATCATTGCGTGGTGAGTGCTCTAAGGGGAGGGTCCTCAAATGCATTGTACAACAAGTGTTCAGGGCCTTGAGGCTGGTTCCTTCAGACAAGCTTTCCTTATTTATCCGTAAGATGATTCTTGTCATATGACAAACTCTGTCTCCTTTGATAAGACTTCATAAAGTAAGAAAAGAATTTAGCTCATTTTGTTTTAAATGCACATCTGCATTGGAAGGAAGTGGCTCCTTAGCTAAGAATGTTGGCATCAGAGGGGAACCACCAGGCTTGTGAAGTAGTTTTCATGGAACTCATGTTGCTTCCTGGGATCAGATATATTGGGGACTATAAAAACTAGGGCCCATCTTTCTCACTGTCACCAAGCTTCCAGGCTTTGTGTCCCCCTCTCTGTTTCATTGGAAGCAAGTGTAGAGAGATGACACTTAGATTTTTCCAAGAGACTTCCCTGCTGCACTGGGCTCCAGGCAGGCTTCTTCCCAATCTGGGGACCACTTTTTTCGGCCTGCTCAGGCACTAAGCTGAGGATGCTGAACTTATTATGACCACAAGTTAGACTGTTCCAAAATGCACAGTCAACAGTGGAGGAGAACTCTCTCCATCATGAATCAGACCATTCTAACATGTGTAATCAACAGTGGAGGAGAAATTTCAGGTATTTACTGAATGGTTTGCTAACACATTGTCATGGCAACTGCTAATCCTTAAGGAGTCTGTCTTGAGTGGCTTCTTTGACATATGCTTGCAAGAGCTGAGGACACTTGTATTCCAACAAGGGTCAAATCAAATATTATTTTTCAGAATTTATTTAAGAGGAAAATCTACCCATCATTTTGGCTCTGAGGAATGTCAGAATCAGGAAAAACTTTCTCCAACACTGGCTCTGAGTCTTGTCAGGTCCAAGTGCTGTCTATCTTCTCTACCTAATTTCTTTATTCTCCTGTGTTAGTCATGTTTTCATGGCTGTAATAAAATACCCGAGATAACCATTTATAGAGAGAAAAGGGTCAATTTGGCTCACATTTTTTAAGGTTGAGGATCATAACTGATAAACCTTCTTTGGGGTAGTAAAAAATGGTGATTATGAATGGTGGAGCAAAGATGGTTATCTTGTAGCCAGTGTGGTGGTTTGAATGAGATTGGCACCCATTGGCTCATATATTTACATGCTAAGTATCTAGTTGGTAAACTATTTGAGAGGATTAGAAGGATTAGGAGGTGTGGCCTTGTTGGAGGAGGTATGTGTCACTAGAGGTTCTCTCTCTCTTTCTCTCTCTCTGCAAGCCTGCCTGCCTGTGGATTAGCATGTAAACACACTGTCATGGCAACTGAATGCAGTCATACTCCCCATCATAATGATAATGGACTAAGCCTCTGAAGCTGTTAGCAAGCCCCCAATTAAATTCTTTCTTTTATAAGAGTCATGGTGTCTTTTCACAGCAATAGAACAGTGACCAAGACAGTCAGAAAACAAAACTAGAGCTAAGAAGGATTAGGGTCTCACATTCCCCTTTGAAGGTGCACCCCCATTGACCCAAGGACCCCCCCCATCTGTCCCACCTCCTTACATTTCTCCCACCTGCTGATAGCACCAGCCTGAGACACATTGAACATCTCAAGCAGGTGTGTCCAACCTGTGTATCCAGTGCATGAGTGTCAGGGGGCAGCTTCAAGCAGTGCTGCCCAACACATTTGTAGATGACAGGGTCATGTTGAAATGCCAGAAGATTGCACACTGTAGATGTAAAGTATGGTGCCTCTTATTACTTTTAAATATACATATATCTTTAATTTGAGAAGTGGGAAAGTTTCTACATAATAGATACATTTGGTACAGGAAAATAAATAAGAGCTATGTGTAAGAACATTGGTGATTAATGTGCTTGATTTTGGTTTTATCCTTTCCTTGCTCATATTTATGTATCTGTGTATTTTAAACACAATTAGAATAATTATTTGCATGATAGATTATTTCACATCCTGCTTTATTACTTAACGTTTGATTATAAACGTGTCCCAGCACTTCAGATTATTTAGAAGTCTAAGTTATTGATAACAGCATGTACTTCAACTGTAGTATATATCACAACTATTTAGCCAGTTTCCTCTTGTGGTTGAATACTTTTGAATTTCTTTGAATGCTTATGAATAATGCCATACCAAATATCCTTGCATGTAAGTTGTAAAATATCTTTTTAGAAGAGAATTACTCTGTCAAGTGCTCGAGAGTTTAAACTGACACACACATGCGTGCCCAGACTTCCTTCTGGGAATTTTTGCAGTGACATCAGAAGCCGAATCACAGCCATCTTGCCCAAAGCATGGGTGAAGGTCAAGAGGGCAGATAATCTATTGGTGCTACACAACCTAAATTCCTTCTCTGGGAGAGATGTAAAGAGTATCCATCCCTCCCCCTTAAGGTTTCACCAATCTTATCTCTGAGAGACCAGTGAGTTTATAGGGCTTGCTTATAGAGCATAGGTGAGGGGTCATGTATAGGAGCATGGGTGGCCTTAATGCAGCCACATTGGAAGGTCTGCCCCAAATATGGATGATGATCTTTATGGCTATGTAGCTGGATACTCTACCCCCAGCCCTTCACAGGGAACCTCAGACTATATATAACTAGGGCAGAACTTTGTACAACTGGTTGGGAGGGGTAGCTGGATACTCAGATGAGGGACCCATGGCCCTCTTTGCCACTTCCTTCTATGAGGGAATGTCAACAGCCAGCAGGACTAACTGTGATCATCCTTTGCACATAGGCCCCAGCAGAATCCTAAAGATGGTGGAGGGCAGCTTAGAGGATCACCCTGTACAACTGAGTATTTTGTTATTTTGACACTTGTAGCTTGTGGCAAAGCCATGCAAGCAGTCATCTGAGGACAGGGTACTAAGTGTGAGGAGAGCCAAATGTTATGCCTGGCGTGGCCAGTCCTTGTGGGAAGAGGATGTGTATTGATGACTATTCCCATTGCTGTGACAAAATTCCTGTCAAAGCACCTTATTAAAGAAGGAGGTTGTGATGATTAATGTTAATTATCCACTTGATAGGATCTAGAATCACACAAGAGAAAAGGCACTATTTAGTTTCTGGACATGCCTGTGAGGGACTATGCTAATTAACTGGGGTGGGAGGACCCATTTTGGAAGTAGGTGGCACCATTCCCTAGGCTGAGAAAGCCTGCACAACAATGGACTCATCTCTCTGTTTTCCAGCTGCTTCCAGTTCTTGCTGCCCTGACTTCCTCACTACAATGAACTAGACCTTGTACTATGAGCCAAAACAAACCCTCCTTTGCTTTAATTGGCTTTGTGAGAACATTTGTCAGAGTAACAGAGAGAATGAAGCAAGACTTGTTTATTTAGGCTCACAGTTTGGGCACGTAGTTCATCATGACAGACAGGAACGTTACAGAGACAGGAATCTGAGACAGTTTGTCACAATGAATGCTGGTGCTCAGCTTGATTTTTCTTTTTTTATTCAGTCTGGGACCCCAGCCCAAAGAATGGTGTTACCCCCATTAGGATGTGTCTTCCTATCTCAAGTAATCTAATCTAGATACTTCCTCAGAGACAGTGATAGAGGCTTGTCTCCTAGGTGATGCTAGATCTTGTCAATTTGGCAACCAATTTCAACCTTCATAGGATGTCTCATCCTCTTGTTTTGAAGTGAAGGAGGCCAGGGTTCTGTGTGGGGAGGCACCATATGTCCTGGAACAGCTGAAGATATAGAAGATGTTTCTCAGTAGAGAAGAAAAGCTAGGCAGACTGGAGACTCTGATGTGTGGAGCATAGGAGTCACTGCCACATGCTGTCTCTCAGCTGGCTGAAGGCCATTGCTCCAGCACCTGCTTCTCTTCCTTGCTGACCCTTCCTTAGTCCTTGAGCTAGGTATATTGTATCCCCTGCCTTACACACCCAAAACAGCACAGCAGTGTCATCGCACAGCTCCTGCTGTCATCTCCCCATGTTGTCATTCTCACAGACGTGTGCCAGATGCAGATGGTGTCTGGCATGAGGACAGATGTGCCCCAGGGAGTCTGTCCTGGGTTTGCAGCATCCTGGCCCATTTTGTCCAGCCTGTAGCTCACAGCTGCAGGTGCAGGGCTCCCCAGACAGCTGCAGTCATCCGAGTCCTGTCTGGGCTCTGTCCTCTCAACCCCTCCCTCTGTCCTGCACTGGGCATCTCCAAGGGCCGCCTTGCTGGGAGCAGCTGTTGATTCAGATTTTTCATCAGGACTTTTATAATTAAAATTCGAAGCTTTCAGACATTTGCGTTCCATTACACTGAAGGAGCAGCTGTTAAAATCTGAGGTAGGGAAGCAGAGGCTTCAGTGGTGTGCTTGGGGTTAGATTAATTAAGTATGTAGATGTTTTTTCCCTTCTCACAGTCTAGATACAGGACTGAGAAAGCAATCCCCACCTTCTCAGCCCTGCCCCAGTCTCTATATGCCAAGTATTGTGTTATTCAATACTACTTAGGAGACTTAGAAACTAGCTGTATGTGAGGGTCAGATCCTGGCTCTGGTCTAAACTGTCCAGTGACTTTGGAAAAGTTACTTAATCTCTTTGCAGATTGAAGAGAAATAACACATAGAGGTTGAGTGCAGTCCATGTATAGGATAGTCTGGGTTCTTTAAAGAAACGTGCCTGAGAGAATGAATAGATGTTAAAGAGGGATTTATTCAATTGGCTTACAAGATACACCCAGCCTTGAGTACTCCAGCAATGGCTGTCACACTGGAGAGACAGAGAATGCCATAGTGGCTTAGTCCCCAAGGCTAGATGCCTTAGCAGACCCAATCTGGTGCTGAATCCCTGAAAGATTCCCAGAAGGCTGCTGGTTTGCATTCTCCATTGGCATCCCAAATAAGTTAGTTCTAATATTGGTGAAGGAATGCCACAGGAACAGGATGGGTGAACTTGCCAGCGAGTGTGAAAGCAAGCAGTCAAAAATCAAGTTTCCTTCTCCCATGTTATTTTTATATGGGCTGCCAATAGAAAGTATGGCCCAGATTTAGGATGGGTCTTCCTCTTCAAATGATCTGGCCACAAACATCCCTCATGGATGTGCCCAGTCGATTGGGTTTTAGTTGATCTCAGATGTAGTCAAGTTGACAACCAAGATTAGCCATCTCTATGTGCCTAACTTATGTTTGCATTTATTACTAGAACTTTATTAATGCTCTCAACAGGTTAGCATCATACCTGAATTACAGAGGAAGAAGGGAGCCCTTTCCCATCAAATCATAGGTGTGCACAGGTGCCTGTAGTAGGTGATGTGCTGGGTGTGGAGCCGTAGTCAGTCTGCATGCTTCCCCCTTATCTTCTCTCCCCATCTTGATGCTGCTTTCTCCACAAAGGCCTTGCCTTTTATTCTCCCCTTTAAGTAGGATGGTGACTTTAATGCTGGGACTCACCAAACCCTATGTTAGATCTGAGGCAAGTGGGACATCCAAGGAGAGAATGGGGTTTCTTATTTGTTGGATCCTTAGCTTTTCCTGTTTTTTCTTATCATAGACATCTAAAGACATGTCAGTAGCAACCTGATTAATAATACCCTGTCTGGGCACAATTATCTTGTTGTAGTTTCTAAGGATGCTAGTACTTTGAATCTCTCTCTCTCTCTCTCTCTCTCTCTCTCTCTCTCTCTCTCACACACACACACACACACACACACACACACACACACACACACATGGGGGAGAGAGAGAGAGAATTCTTTCCAAGATAATTGCACACTGTGGGGTGACCTGGACCATCAGTAGAAATAGCTCCCCTCAATGGCTGTTCCATCTACATGAGCAGTAATAGTGTTACAGGCCATTCCTCCCTGTGAGCACACTGACACCTGGCTGCTATGCTGCCAGGACTTAACATACATTATTTAACTTCATTCCCACAACAATCCCATTGGGACTATGGTTTTTCAGTCTACTACAAATGAAGAAATAAGATCTCTAAAAGTTCCGAAATAGGTCCCAGGGATCATGGAGCACAAGCATGAGGTTGGGATTATCAGTGGTTTGTATGGTGCTGACATACCCCATGAGTTTACTCCTGCAAATGTTAGCCATTAGAATGCCTAACCATAGTCCAAGATTCTCTGGAAGTGCTTTCTGCAGATTTCATGTTTCCCTGTGAAATATGTCCCCTTCCATCCTCTGTTGGATATTGTAAGTTCCTTGAAGCATCAGGTGTAGTGGAATGAATTACAATAAGAATAGCTTTAAAAAATTGTTCTTAGCTACCTAGATCTGTTGGTTTCTGGAAAGGAGCCAAGAGAAGGATCCAGACTGTCATGACCCACTGTTGTATCTGTGAGCTGGAGGCATTCAATTTTAAGGGTTCAGGCCTGTGTAGAAATGAGGAGAAGAAGGACAGGGATGGACCCAGGAAGGGTTCTGTGTGGGAAGGGCATTCATGGACATTGTGTCAGAGAAATTTATTTTCCATGTTGTCTAGTCCTCTGTGCAAGGAGAACTTCTCAATGTTGGGTAATAGTGATGTGCTGGCCTTCCAACACTGATGATCATTTTTACTTTACAGAAGCAGGTTTCAGGAAAGCCCTAGGTGTTCAGTGCTATTAACACTATCAAGCCAACATTTACTCTTCCTTACCCACCCAACCTCCCCTTTGAATTTTAGCTTCGTGGTTTGTTTTTTGGTAAGCCCATCATGCACTTGTGTAGTGCTATGGAGATGCCCTTTAAAGTAACTTGGTTGGTCAAGGGCCTGCTTCCCAAGCATGAGGACCTGAGTTCAAACCCTGGAAACAATGTAAAAAGATAGGCCTGGGTGTGTATACTTGTAATATCACTGTGTATGTGTGGGAGAGGGGTTGAACTAGGTGGATTTCTGAAGTTGGCTATCCACCAACTTAAGCTGAACTGGTGATTCCTAGTCCCAAGGAGAGACTTCTTTCAATCAAACAATTGAAGTATAGTTCTGGAGAAATACATGAGGTTTACCTTTGACCTCCAAGTACATGTGCACACATGTCTCTCTCTCTCACACACACACACACACACACACACGCTCATATCTACTAAATATTAGTGTAAGTGGCACTAACATGTCACAGAGCTTACACAAGAGGCCCAGGAGAGTTTTGCTTAGCCAGAACTTCTGCAGAACAAAGTTTGCCAGCTTCAACCTTTCACTGCTGCAGCTTTAAGTTGCTATTTTAAAAGGTGTCTTTGTTCTGCAAAGCATGCCACACCTCCAGTGATTCTTATGCTAGGCGCATGAAACACCTGCATCGGATATGCTTTGGAGGCACAGTAGGAGTGTGCATGCTTGGGGCCCATCCCTGTA
Organism: Rhynchomys soricoides; assembly: GCA_019843965.1. Taxonomy (NCBI): domain Eukaryota; kingdom Metazoa; phylum Chordata; class Mammalia; order Rodentia; family Muridae; genus Rhynchomys; species Rhynchomys soricoides. The sequence continues at coordinate 5,323,771 of JADRCH010000106.1, read as the reverse complement.
GTACAGAATCCAAGTCCCCAGGGCTTAGCACAGGAATATGCATGCAACAAGTTCTGAGGGGACTTATATAAAGTATGAGGACCTCAGATGTAGCCTTGTGAATACTGACTTGTCAATCAAAGCCGTTTTCTGTCCAAATCTCTTTTCAGTGCCACAAGCTCACCAACACTTTTTGAACCACGTTCTCTTTGCTGTGTAGAGAAGTTAATGTAGCTGTTTTGGGGGACTGCTCTAAGGCTCAGTCATTTCCAGCTGTGATGGTCTGTGTGCATTGGAGCCATTTTGTGTAACCTCAGCCCTCTTTGCCTTGGAAATGTCAAAGTGATTTCACTCGTACTTAAGCCCTCATGGCAAAGAGATTGAACGCTTATGCGGGTTTTAGCCTATGTGGGCCCCATTTTGTCTAGTTTGCTTCTACATTTGTACTTTTGGAATCAAGTTGTTTTTGTTCCCAGGGGTCTCAGGTGCAGCCTTGGATGCTGGCAAGCATCGTATTGCCTGTTCACCAGACCATGGCTACATCTCTGCTTCTACTACCAGAGTGGAAGGCTGTTTTACACACAGGTACCATGGCCTTCCTTTGCTGGCTGTGTGTAGCATTAAGTCCAAAGATCTCTCAGGACTTTATGATACAGACTGTAATTGGAAAGAAAAGGAGAAGGAGAAGAAGAAGAAGAAGAAGAAGAGGAAGAGGAAGAGGAAGAAGAAGAAGAAGAAGAAGAAGAAGAAGAAGAAGAAGAAGAAGA
>JADRCH010000106.1:5287023-5320414 GCA_019843965.1 Rhynchomys soricoides | reverse complement strand
CCGCAAATGGGAAGGGAGAAATTTGGAAGCAAGAATGTGAATCTGTTCTGTGTATTCTTCCGAACTGACTTGCACAGTAGTTTTGTTTAGATGAGGGGCCGAAGATCTTTTGAATGTGTGTGCCTCTTCTACCCTTTTGAAAATGCATCAAGATATCGTTTCTAGTTCATCACGTTAAAATACACAACATGGTGACACTTGGCTATGCTGCAGAACCGTGTAACCCTGTGACATTTAAGTGTGGAATTGTTCCCTTACCCTAAAAGAATCTCTCTTCTCTTCTTTTATGTTCTCAACTTCCTTCTCACTTTCCTCCCTGCCAACTCTGCCCCAGGCAGCAAACTCCACTTTTTGATACTATAGTTTTACCGTTGCTACCATTTTATATAAAAGGAACCATAGGGCGTGTGGTCCTTTGTGCTTGACTTGGTCATTTAGCCTGTTCCTTTCATGATTTGACCATTGTGGGCATCATGCTGAGAACTCTTTCATAGTTAAGATCTGCAATACACCTACAGATTTTTCCCCTTTTTCTGTCGCACCTCATTCACCTTGTTCAAACCCAAATCACTATGACCATGATAACCCAAGGGCCCCTTTGCAAATATTGTTGTTCACCTAGCTAGCCCTTTCTCCATGCTGCAGCCCCAGGCTAGCTTGTGTGATGTCCTGAGTTCTGCCACAGCAGATTGGAGTCCTATGGAGGGAATGGCCTCTGAGATCAACACACTGGGAGTTACTTATTATCAAAATCACCCTTGGAAAATCTTTTAAGGCTTCTGTGATAAAGTTTGTTTGCTGCGTGTTTCTTAAGCCCAATGAAGTTTATAAGATCTATTGAACCTGGGTCGAGAGATATGTTAGTCTGTAAAGCTTGCTTTGCAGGCTTAAGGATTTGAGTTAAATATGAAGGACCCACATAGAAAGCCCTGGGTGTGGTGGCACACTCTTGTAATCCCAGCTCTGCAGAGGGCAGAAACAGGGAGATCCCTGGGCTTGCTGACAGCCAGTGTAGCCTATTTGGTTAGCTCTAGGCCAATGAGAGACTCTGTCAAAATAACAAAGTAGCTCCTGAGGAATGATACTTAAGGTAGTCCCCTAACCTCCACAGGCATGTGCAAACATACATACATACATACATACATACATACAGACATACATACACACACACACACACACACACACTATTGTGCTAGACTAAAAGAATGTATAGAACAAAAGCAATACATAATCAGCAGACACTGACGATACTCTGCGTGGAATGGGTGAGTGGGTGAGTTGGGAGTTCCAAGGTCTTCTTGCTTAACTACAGGGATTTCTCCCATTTTGTTTTAGTTTTAAGTCTTTGACTTTAATTCAAATGATATTTTTCAAGAGGGGGGGGGAGTAGCAATTTAATGAGCTAATATTTGCAAAATAAAGCTTACAGTTGGCACCTAATATATTCAGCAAGATGTTTCATGGACTGACATCTACTGCTTGCCAGATCTGAAGCACATGTAACTCGTTTTTTGTTTGTTTATGTTTGAATGGAAGGGCTTGGGCCACCTGGCCTTCACATTTCCCAACTGTCATCTCTGGCGGGGCCCACCCATTAGGGTTATCTCATCCTCATTGAAGAGGCTTGGTCATCTGCTTATAGCTCAACGTTCCAGCTCAGGGGCTGGGGTCCAAGCACCCTTGATCTCAAGAAGGAAGAGAAATCTGGGGAAGGAAAAGCATGGGGCACCCTTAATCTCAAGAAGGAAGAAAAGCCTGGGGAAGGAAAAGGACGGTGCACATCTGTTTCACCTGCTTTCCTTACTGACCTTAGCTGCTGCTTGAGACAGCCCCTTTGTATTCCCAGTTCCCATCCCTTTGTGGTTTTCCTGATTGAGACCCAGCCCTGAAAAGCTAGACAGGTGCTTTCACAGCCTGTAAAGAGTGCAGAGCTCCAGGAGTGTTTGGTGTTGAGTTTCAAGGCATAGATATAAACTTTTAGTGCTGCGCTGTTTCCTGGTGGCAGGTCTCAGCCGGAGATGGAGGAGTGGATGTCTTTCCCTGGGCAAGGTCTGTTTTATGTTTAGGCAGTTATGTGGATGGTGCAGCTTAGGGCAGAGGAGCCTCTTCTGGAGTTACGAGTGAGAAGGAAGCTGCAGAGAGCAGTGGGCTAGTTTAAAGATTTAGGGCAGCTTAATTCAGCATCTTTCCTTTAGAGCCCTAACAACTGAAGGATAAACACATGAATATAAGTGCCTTCCATCTATATATGTGCCCTCCATCCTGATAGTGTAGTTCATGCCTTGTAAACTGTATGCCAGTCCCAAGTGATGGTTGGGACTTTGCCTCCCTTCATCCTGAACTGCGGACAGTATCAAAGTACAAATTCTAACTGTGCACAGCAGCAATAAAACACTTTAGGAAGCAGACACTCTGAATGTAGGAAAGGGGTTACAATGAGGAGAACTATGTGGTTGGGGTGTGTTGGTGTAGATCTAAAGTCGCCTCCTCATGATGATGATTCGAGGTTTGTTCTCTAGCTGGTCATGATATTTTGAGAGGCTTTGGAACCTCTGAGTGCTGAGGGCTGGCTAGTAAAGGTAAGTCATTTTGAGAGGCAAGTCATTTGAGGTCAAGGCCCAGTGCCCCCATTCTGTTACCATTCCTGCTTCCTTGTTCAAGGTGATGTTCAGGAACCTTTGCCACATGCTCTTGTCACCATCAGCTTCACCATGGCTTCTCTGTCATGATGGACTGAGATTGTCTGAAGCTGTGAGCCAAAGGAGATCTTTTCCATCTTCTACTGTGTCTGCCAGGTGTGTGGGTGGTGTGGATACATTAACCACCTCAGAGTGAGTGGAAAGAGAGGTGGCCTGACCATTACAGAGGTTGGCATTGTTCTTTGGTGGTCAGCCAGTCCTGGGAAGGGTCTGCGGAGGAGGAAGAAAGCCTACATCTTATTTGATGTAGTCATACCAGGGGTGATTTGTCTATTTGGTTAGTGCAGCCACACTTACAGTGAGAATTTACAAGGTCCCTCTTTGGTGTTGTCATAGGTAAGCTAAGGTTGTCCATAGCTTTAGGTAAGCCATGTTGGGTGGGGAACATAGTTCTAGGCAGCGAGCTGTTTCCTGTAACACATGGGGCTGGAAGTCTTTCCTCATCAGGAACATGGGGCTTTAGTGAAGCTCAGGCTCTAAAGACCTCTCTGACTGCACAGAACAACTGTAGCTCATGTCTCATGCTGGCCCTCGGGTAGAGAGAGAATAGTGGGCCTGATGCGGCCCATCTGGGTTCTTACTGTGCCTGAGCTAGAAGAAAAATGGTATCTGGAAGGTGGCAAAAATGGGTGAGAGATCCTTGGTGCCCAGGCTCAGGTGGACAAAGACATTGTAGATGCTCCCAGTGACCACTAGTGAATGTAGCCAGGGGAATGGCAGCAGCAGCAGCAGCAGCAGCAACAGCAACAGTTAAAGGAGGAATTTGTCTGCCCCTCCTTTACAGCTCTCCTTAGGTGAAGCAATGGAAGGCCCTTTGTTTATAATAGGCATTCTCAACCTCGATGTTCAGACCTCCTTGAGAGTCGCACATCTGATATTCTGCATATCAGATATTTACATTATGATTCATGACATTAGCAAAGTTACAGTCTGAGGTAGCAATGAGCTAATTTTATGGTTGGGCATCATCACAGCATGAGGGACTGTATTAAAGGGTTACAGTCTCAGAGGAGGTTGAGAACCATTGGTCTATAAAATGATGGGGGATGAAGAAGAGTTAACTGTTTCTGTGTCCCGACCCTAAGTTTTGACTTTGCTAGCAACCTGCCACTGGCACTTTGATTTCTGGAGGCACTTTTTGTAATAATGAAATGGTTAAGAGTGAAAGAGGCCTCACATCTCAAGTTTCCAAGCCCCAGGGAGTTCCCTTCCATTCTGGACTGATTGGAGGGCAGAGAACAATGTAGTTTCATTGGCTGGGTATTTAACGGTTCTCAGTCCTTCTTTTGGTAATGCTTTTTCAAATAGCATCGATTCATCTGTCTCCTGCAGTAAGACTATGTATATATTGTGAGGTATACCATTAAGGCAGCTGCTTCCAGTACCCTGAGCTCTGTGGATCCGGGTGTGGGGGCAAGTCTGGTCCACTCTGCAGATGGATGCAGGTTACCTCCCTGGACAGCCTGCCCTGGCATAGGGTAAAGCTGGGAAACCAACACAAAGCTTTTGTGAGCATTAGGATGCAGCTCACAGAGGACTTTCAAGCCAAGCCAACTACTGTCAGGGCAGGGACTCCCAGCCCTTCCTTATAGCCCTGCCAGGTTTGAGAACTCTTTCCGAGAGACTGAGTGATCTTTCTGCAGGGGCCTCTAAGCTGAACCATAAGCTCAGACTTTGTAATGGAAGCTCAGATTTCCAAGCACATTGTGTAGTGCAACTGGGCTCCCAAAGAGGCCCTAAAATGGCAAAGGCGGTAATTCTGGGAACCATTTTCTCTTTCTTCTGACCATGAGGCATTAGTAAAGATATTAGCACAACCATTGTACTCCGATGGCCAAAGTTTGGGTTGCCTCTTTTCTTTAATTGTACCTCTTTCCCCCCCTTTATCTCTTAGTTTATTAAGTCATGGGATTGCATATTCGTGAAGTAGGCCATTTAGGGAGGGCTGGAGGTTCAGATAATGAGGGAGGGAAAAGGCGCCCTAGAGCCATGTTTTCAAGGCTCCTGCCTCACACAATTAGGTGCTGTGGGTTTGATTATTTTTTTTAACTTCATGTTAAGGTTTCAAACTTATACTGAAGAGGTAAAAGGCATTTGTGATTATCACCTTGGGGTTGATCTTTCGCTCACGCCCAGTCCACTTACCCCTTATGTGTCATTGGGATCTTCCTCCCATTATTACGCAGAATGCCTCGTGCTGTTGCTTAGTTATGAAACCCTTTTCTCCCCTTTAGCTCCTGCTCACCACTGGTATGTTCATGCCTTCCCATCATTTTCATAGGCACAGAGAATCAGATACACAGGGTCAGGTGTTTTGTATTCTGTTGGCTCTCACTTTGAGTGATCGGAAAGCATTTGCTATCTGTTTTTGTGTGTGTATCAATAGTCCACTCATTTTTATTGGGAAGTGGTTTTCCATTGTATAGAAGCACATGTGTTTGGTTCATTATAACTCATGTTCTAAGGAGCCAAGGAGCATGGAGACCAAGACCCTTGTCTTGGTGTGTGGTGCAGACAAGTGTGCTTAATGGGCTCTGGCTTCTAAGAAAGGGGAATTTTTACATAGGTAACCTATTGTCCATGCCTCCTAGAAATGAGGCACTATGACCAGAATGTAATATAAAAGAAAATAAAATTGAAATGAGCAGGTTATGAAGTAGAAAATCACTGTCCTTTGGCTTACACTTCTAGCAGATACTATGAATGAAGGGCTTGCCTAGGGTGGATCCATGAATTCCCCTTCCAAAGAAACAAAGACAATGTTGTTTTCTGTTGGTTGTGACATTTGTCAAGAATATTTAGGACCCTTCCAAGAATGAAGATGGATACATCCATCTGAAACAAAATGACACAGAAGAACAGCAGTCACATGTCTGTGCTGGTGGTATGTTTAAGGGACAATAGAACCTCTGCAATAGAATTTGTAAAATGAACTTGAGCAACTACTGTATGAATAACCTAAGAACCTCAAAAGGGCACTTGATAAGGTCCAGCTCTTACTGTGGCTTAAAAGCCAGCTAGTAGACTAATATCCCTAGGGATCATGTAGTGCTCAACAAATAATTCTCTAATCTAAACCTTGTTTTACAATTTGCCATAAATGCAACAGGAGCACCGTGATTAAAGTCACTGTTAGCGTTGTCTGAAAGCCCCATAACTCATATAAAAAGTTGTAAGAGATGTTATATATTAAATTGTATCCCCCAAAATAACGTATGTTGAGGTACTCAGTCTACAGAACGTCAGGTCAGTCTCCAATCTAGTGTGACAAGTGTCCCATGAAAAGTAGAAAGGTAGGTACAGGGAAGGATGCTATGTATATACATGAGGAAATGAATGCCATGCAAAGATGGAGTTGGGGATTAGAGAGGCACATCTCTGAGCCAGTGAGTACCAAGAGCAGCAGCAAATCTCTGGGATCTGGTCCTGCCAACCCATTCATTTCCATCTTTTGATGTCAGAACTGCTAGGCAAAACCTTTTGCTTAAGCCACTTGGTATGTGGTGCTTTGTTATAGCAGCCATGGGGGACAGATATGACTGCTACCACTTCATTGACACTCACTGTGTGTCAGACACTGTTTGAGAACTAAGGTGGAGAGGTTTACCATGCTTTCCAAAGGCTAATAAACCAGTAAGAGGTGAAGCAGGGATTTAATCTGATCAATTTGCTTTCTGAGCAGTTATCTAACATCACTAGCTGTATCATATCCAGACCCATAAATATCACTTTTAAAAGTAAAATGTGGGAGCTGGAGAGATGCTTCAACAGTTAAGAGTACTTGTTGCCCTTCCCGAGGACCTGGGTTTAGTTCCCAGCCTCTAGGTCTCAGCTCAGTGGCTCACAAGAGCCAGTAACTCCAGGTCCAGGGAATTTAATACCCTTTCCTGGTTTCCTTGGGTTACTGTGTGCATGTGACACACACATACACTCATGCATACTCGTGTACATATAAAATAATAAATACTTTTTAAATATAAAATGCAGTTAGATTAATAAGTGCATCATCCACTGTAGTTATTCCTGGATGAATTAAATATTTAAATGTACTTACAACTTAATAAGAGAACCACAAGATGATACACATAAATATTAATATTTTCTGTGGTACCAAATACCTATGTAGATATCCTATGTGGACAAAAATTCTATGTGAAAAATATGTAAAATATGTAGGAATGTGATTTCTAGATTTTGTTTTATATTCTACAGTTCATGCACATCAAAACTAATTCAGAGGATTGAAGGAGTCAGAGGAATACTTGTAACTGAGAATATGTTAAATAGATTAATATTTTTACTGCATAATAACTCAAATTAGAATAAGCAGCCCAATCACAAATGACCAAAGGGCATAAGTCAAATAATTTATGAATGAAGAAATATTAATGGTTGGTTGAACTTCTGAAAAGCATTCAAGCTAATATTCAAATAAAAATTGAAACAAAGGGCCTCTGCAGTTCACCAATTAAATTGACAAAGATTAAAAATAATGATGATATTCAGTGGTGCTGAGATTGCAAGGGATTTGGACAATATTCCATCTTATAAGTTCTGTTAATTGTAATAACTATTCTGGGAGGGGCTTTGAATATGTATATGTGTATATAATTATATACAGATCCTCCATCTCTGGAAATCCAGGGTTCAGAAAGTTACCCTGAGGAAGGTAATAGAAAGATCCCTTCAGGTTTAGTTTCTTGCTTTAGGAGTAGTAAAATATGAAAACAACAAAAATAATAAGAGATATGACTTATCAAAGGCATATGAGATATCGTGTCAGGCATTAATATTTGCCTTTTGAATAGTAAAATGGCGAAATGCTCCTGATATAAAATGTAATATAAAAAGCTTGGTTAGGTGGAAACCTCTTTATCCACTATGCTTCTAATGGTGTTTGTTTGTTTGTTTGTTTTAGTTTTTGGTTTTTGGTTTTTCCAGACAGGGTTTCTCTGTGTAGCCCTGGCTGTCCTGGAACTCAGTCTGTAGACCAGGCTGGCCTCAAACTCAGAAATCCACCTGTCTCTGCCTCCCAAGTGCTGGGATTAAAGGTGCGGCTGATTCTAATGTTTTAAAGATATTACATGCATATATCTGTAAGTAGAGAAAACCTCAACATGTCAAATGTGACCAGGATAACTCCTACAGAGATGAGTTAGAAGAAGATTGTGTGCTTCATTTCCCCCCAAATTACCTGCAATTAAAAAAAAAAAAACCCATCCCATTTCTTTTCATTTAAAATAGAACCAAAAAATAAATGTATTTAGTATGCTACTATATAACATATGCACAACTTTCTGATGTTAATTATAGCAAAAAAAAAAAAAAGCAGTGTTTTCCAATGTACAACACTAGTAGCTGCTTTGATACTTCTGAACAGTGGCTGTCTTATTCTGAATACGCTCGATCTTGTCAAGTATCTGACTGTAATCAGAATAGGTAATTACTCCTTATTCTTTATCAAGTTTGTGAGCTATTAGGTTGTTAATACATTTTACAGCTGTAAACCCCTGGACATAATAATAACTATTGTATATTTAACTTTTTAAAATATGCCAGACTCCCCACACCTGAGATTCTGGAGCTTGTGGTCGCCTTTAATAACATTAAGTGTGTGTGTGTGTGTGTGTGTGTGTGTGTGTGTGTGTGTGATGTGCAAAGACAAGACTCACAAAAGATGTGATGTGACTGTGTTAGATTTGGACTAGAAACACTGTGATTTAGAAAGTGGCCCTCCCATGATGCATTTGAAGGAAAACATGCCACCTTACTTGTATCTTTATTTTGTGTGGCTGCCTCTTACAATACCCTTTGGGTATCATTGAATAAAACAGCTGTCTCAAGGTTCACTGCAATGTTCGGGCTCAGCATGCATCTCTCACTTGTCTAGTTGATCCTAGAATTTTTTTGGGATTCACTAGAGCCAATGTTTTTTAAGCACACCCCAAGTCAATACCATTTCTCCTGTTTGAGTTTCCAGTAAGAACTGGACAGTAAGGTTCGCTAGTCTCCGGAACCTCTATCAAGGTTCCCAGATGACTACGCCATGACAACGGGTTATATAGAGATTCTTACTGATCCAGCCATAGGGCTTCATGCTGTTCCCATACATTTCTGGCATACAGTTGCCAACCAAGGCTACATCTTACACATGTGTGTGTACACATGTGAACATAAACACATAAATGCATGTGCAGAGGCTAGAAGTAAACATGAGCCCTTCTCAATAACTTTCCACATCAGTTTTTGAGACAGGGTCTCTCACTGACTCTGGAGCTCTAACCCAGGGCTGGGCTCACTGGCAGGCATGCCCTGGGGATCACCTGTCTTTTCCTCCATGGGATCACAGGCATGTGATAATGTGCTTCGTTTTTACTTGAGTGCTTGGTGTCTGAACTCACATCCTCCCAAGCTCTCTATCACGAGTCCTTAGCTGTTTCTTAAGGCTAGCCTTCGAGGAGGCTCCCAGTGTAAGCTTCTTGAGAAACCTCTGTTAAAGCTTCTAAGTAGAGATCAGGATAATTCTAGCTTGTCTGATTCAAAAGAGCTTCAAACTCCCAAATGGGCAGCAGTATTCCTAGATGATCCTCAGGGCCTGCAGGCTGCCACGAGTCACATGGCCTGGGGCTTCTTATGAAAAACATAATCTAAAAATCTTCAACCAAACCACCTGATAGATGGAAGAGGATGGGGGAAGGCAGCTTTATAGCACCCACTTACAGGGTTCAAAGGTGTGATTGCGGCGTGGAGAGAGAAAGGGAGTAGAAAGAGAACAATAAACAAGGCTGAAATAGTGATTGGACTCAGAGTGTCTTAGAACACTGGGCGAAGGTCTAAATTACAGTGCTTTGGGGGAGCTGTGGGCAATAGCAACTTCCCTCACCCACTTCCTCACCATTGTTGCATATTCTTAACCCGGAGGTAAAATCTAAAATGTTTATATGAAAGTAAGTGCATATCAGTGAACAGATCTTGCTTCCAAGGGCCACCCATTTCCTACCTGAGCTCCAGGGAGAAGTTAGGCACCTGAGATCGGCCACTGTGCAGGTGTAGCAAACAAAATGCTGGGCAGGGCATGGGTGCCTCTGTCAGAATGAGGGCTAAAAAGATGGCTCAGAGGTTTAAGGTGCTCCTTGCACAATTCTGGAAATGTGGGTTCGATCCCTGGAGCATGTAAACGTGGAGGAGAGAACCACATCAAACGAACATGTGTCTTTTGACTGCCACATGTACTCAGTGGCACCCTTTCACATCATGTACATAGTGTTTATCACAGTAATAGAAACCTTAACTACAATATATTGTCAACAAGAGATTTGGCAGGGCTACATAGAATATTACTAGTCATATCTGGAGACAGTCATCTGTCAATGCCTATTTGCATCCTGTGAGAGTGTTGCTGAGCCCTGAATCCCAAGATACTGTAGCATAGGCTTCAGGTTCCTCTCTGTCACATTACTTTCCAAAGCCCAGAGAAGGACCTGGCAGTTTGTTCAGAGTCCTATATTTTGTAAAATGATCAAAAGCAAGAACACTGAAGTGATAGTTGCTTAAGCCTGCTGTGTGATTTTCCCCACAGCATGCTTTTCACTATACTTCTCTTTTGAAAGGGGAAAGCAAGGCCTTTTGAATAGTCGGAGTACTTCTGGATGCATATAAACAGAAGTTAAAATTTAAACGTGGGTTAACAGAATAAGCATATATGATGTGCGTGCGTGCGTGCGTGTGTGCATGCGTGCGTGTGTGGCCATGATCATGCCTGATGCCATCAGTTCATGGCTTATTTACCATCCCTTAATACACAAGAGAACATAGGTTGATCTTGAATATTATATCACATAGGTGAAAGGGGCCTAATAAATGAGAATCCCCAAGAGTCCTAAACTGTATAAACAATGATGTAAACTTGAAGGAGGGCTTAAGCTAGCTATTCATAATAGAGAAATAGGTCTGAGGTGATTGCTCAGTGGTTAAAGCATCTGCCTTATAAGTGTAGGGACTGGAGTTTGGATCACAAGAATCCAGGTAGATGCCAGATGGGCATGGTTGCCTGCCTGTAATTTTAGGCAGAGACTAGGGATCCACAGAGAAACTTGGCCATCAAGACTAGACATATCTATGAGCTTTGGGTTTGATTGAGAATCCTTGCCTCAATGGATAAGATTGAAATGCAGCTAAAGATGATTCCTGACATCAACTTCAGGTCTCCACATGTATATGTACCATCACACACAGGTGACCTCACGCATGCAAAAACATGCATGCATACACAGGCATAACACACACACACACACACACACACACACACATATGAAAAGGAACAAAGGAAAATAGTAAAATAATGAAGAGATACTAATTAAGCTTCAAGAGAGGCCATTTTTAGTCTCTGTCTCTATAAACATGATACTGTAAAAGCCATTTTAATTGAGAAATAATCCCAGGGACAGCATCCAAAAAACCAGAGAGAAGACGATTACTAATACTATTATTTTTCAGGATAATACAGTATTTGTAGTAGTTCTTGGTTACTAGAACTTTTTTCCATGTGATTTCTTTTCTCGTTTTAAATAAACAGTGTCTGTTCTGAGTTTACATCCTTTTCTTGAAGATGTTGGTATCTTTGGGAAACATAAACACTTTCCCAAAGTGTTTAGCCTTCAAGTTTCACAAAACTCAAAATTCTTCTGTAAGAGTCATAGGATTATTTTCTTCTGATAAGAATTTTACCCTGGGAATGAATAACTGCCCTGTCCCAGGTCCTGCCTGGGTCATGGGCTGAGCAGTCTGCACAGCTGGATTCTTCAGGCTTCTCCTCACCCATCGTATGTGCTCTGCTTTCTTGGCAGAGCATGTCACTATGTGGGTTTGCTGTTCTCCAGCTGACTCCAGTTGTATTTGCTAATGGACTGGACCCTGGAAGACCAGGGAGGGTTCTCTGCTCAGCCTTCTTCAGACTTCCAGGTCTCCCCACACCCAGGAAGTGTTCATGGACTTGATGGCTTACAGAAGATACATCTCTTGTATGGGCCTCTGGGGTGAGCTGTTTAGGGCTTGTTGCTTGTCATTTGGCATGATACCATTGGTCCTCATCTTGAAAGCCATCCTGCTCTCTTGTCTTCTTTTCATTCTGCTCTTAGCTCTTGCCCTTCCATTATGAGGGCTCCTCTAGATGCTTCTGGATAACTGGCTTACAGTAGCGAAGTAGGACAGGTGTTAATACAAAAATAAATGGCACCGTAAGTGAGACATTCCCCTCTTCCTAGGTCTCCTATCCCAGCCCTGACGTCCCAACTGGAAGATACTCCTATATATTCCAGATTTCACTAATTCCTTTCACACTGAGCAATTCTTTTAAGAGTGGCTCCTGTGGTGGGTGTGTGAGTTCAAGGCATTTTGGATGGCTCAGATTGCGTTATTTGCTCCAAGCTGATGAGGGACCATGCCTGTGGTCTGTATGCTGCTTTTGATTCCTTTGCTTGTTACAGCCAGTGTTGAGCTTAGAGGGCTTGTCATGTGGCCATTTAGGTTGCTCTTTATGCTGTGTTTTGTGTTTTATTTACCTTCTCTGAGATTTCCTTACGAATCTATAAATTTTCATCTAATCCTGTTGTCTTTTCATTTTATCTCAGTTTCCTTCTATGTCTCTTTCTTTCTCGTTTCAGTAAGAATATATGTGTGTGTGTGTGCTCGAGCGCATGCGCAAGCGCACATGTGTTTGAGTAGGTGGGAATTTGCGTCTGTATTCATGTAGAGGCCAGAGGTAAACTTCAGGCATCAGTCCCCTGTTCATCTTATTTTTGAGACAAAGCCACTGGGTTTCTCACTGGCCTGGGTTTGGCAAGGCCCACTGGCCAGCAATCTCCTGGATCTGCCTGTTTCTATTTCCCCCATGCTAGGATTACAAGAGCACATCACCACCACACAAAGGTTTTTCAGGTATGCTCTGGGGCTTGCACAACAAGCACTTTGCCATCTCCCCCTTAATGAGGACACAGAATGCTCACTAGTTCATGCTATTTTTTTTAAACGTCACCAGTGGTTTCTGATTCTGTTTCTCCTGAATTCATTTTCATATATTTTTGATTCTTATTTTCCTTCCAAAAGTTGTATTTCATAAGTATAGATGGGATATATCAGGGAAGGGAGAAATAGAATCTAAACCAGGTCTTCTGTTGAGACCAGTGGTGTGATTGGTTTCCTAATCGTTAGATGTGGTATATTTTTGAACATGGTTGTTGACAGAATAGAAAAAATACACAACCAATTTAATTAATGTTAGGAAGATTCCTGTTCATGCTGTTGATTCCAGCAAGGGTCTAACAGAGGAAGTGCATCTCAAGATCCCTTTCAGTTTCTGTAACTGCAGCATCTTTTCTCCCATCTTCATTTCTTCCCTGCTTCGTTACTATGCTAGTTTCTTTCCATTCCCTCTGAAAGTTTTCCCTTATTTCCAGGAGTTGCATGGTCATCTGGGTGAGGTTCTGTCAGACACGGCCAGGAGCTTCCAGCCAGGTCCGTCTTCAACAGAGTGTACCCAGCCAAGGTCACGCAGCCAGCTGGTGGTAAAGCCAAGTCTTTAACGCAGGGCTTTTTTCTCCCAGGCAAATCCTCAATCTTCAGGACCACCTGCCTCCTTGTCCTGTCAAGTCCTGAGTTATTATGTGATTTAGCAAGTGGCAGCTTTGGTAGAAGTTCATTTCTGTTTCAGAGTTTTTGCCCGAGGTGAAGTCATGTTGGCAGGGGCTGAACTTCTGCTTTGGGTCTTTGCAGATTTAAGAAAAAAAAAAAATGAGCACAGAGCTGAAAATTGCTAAGTGATTGTTCTAGAAATGAGAAATGTGTTTATGTGTCCTGGACATGAACTCTTAGGCATCTGAGAGGCTGAGAGGAGGTGGTTTTGAGGTATTGGGTCTGCTTTATGGTTAGGCACCTTAGCACTTGCCTTTTAAAGGGTTCATCAAAGGCCACTTCTTTAATCCTCAAGAGAGTGCTCCCTTTTCATTGGCATCTGCCTCTACCTAGGCCAGTTTTACCTCTGTAGACAACCAAAGTGTCAATATATGAGAGTAGGCAGGCAGGCTGGCTGAACAGAGGACAAGCTAATACATTTGTCACGAGAGGTAACCTCACCATCCCCAAGACCCAAATCTGTGGGTTGACCTGGTACTGGCATCTGAGTGATTTACACTTCAAATTATTTGAGGCCTCCTTATGCTCTGCCCTTAAAAACCCTTTATTCTGTGTTTAATGCTCATCTGGAGAGGCCATGGTAGATGAATCCCATCCAGCCACCACAGGCTGATTTGCCAGAGCTGAACTGCTGGAGGGGGTTTCTACAACCAATTACATTTAGGATAATATCCAGACCTCGGTAAATATTTTATCTGTGTAGTTACCAGTTTGGTGATTTATGGAACTCTGGCTGCTATTACCAGGCTTAATGAATGTATGGAGCCTTAGTCTTTACTTTAGGTAATTAAATGTTAATATACTTATAAAATTAAAGTACATGAACTGGTATTCATAAGCTGGACCTTGCTATTTCTCGGGCTTTTGTATGCATGGCATTGTCCAGTAGACAGATGGTGGCCTCTGAGGAAAGAAAACTGTCAGAACTGATAGGCATAAGGGGATGTGTACTGGATTCTGAAGTCAGTGGGGTCTCTGTTTCGCCATTTTCACAACAATTAATTTCTTCATTGTGGGATGTCTACTATGGTTAGGTAAGATCATGAAAAATTCCTGGCTTGATGCTGGGACCATACCATGCAATGTTTAATAATGATCACTTTCTATAGTGATATACCTTATTAATTTGTATTAAATATTAAAAGCGTTCTGTTATGAGAAGAGCTTAAGCAGGCACCTCACAGGCTCTGCTTTTCACTGTCTTACTGTTGATCTTCCCAGCTAAAATGTGAGCTCTGAGGGAAGTAAAAGACCCTTCCTGTTTGTCTCTGCTTTATCTCGGGTGCCTAAAATAATACCTACCTTACAGTAGACAGTCCATAGCCTACTCATGAGTGAAATGCAAATGTGGCTTGAATGAATCCACAGAGGGTTATAGCGAGCAGTGTGGATTTCCAGGCTGCCCAGCTTCAGCTGTGTTTTCATACAAAAGACAGATGATAGAGGTGACAAACTTGGGTTTGGGTTTGAATTTGAACTGAAACTCATTCTAGTCCTGACCCTGTCTTTTGGGAAGTAGATTAGACCTAAGGAAGACATTTAACCATTTTCAAACCCGCTCTCCCACTTTTCAAAACTGCATTAAGTCTCAAAATCAAGGGTGGCTCTCCGAACTGGAGTAAGGAAGTCCTTATAAAGGCCATGTGGGTTGGGCACAGACAACTGATTGAGATCACTTTAAATGATCTGAGAATAATCCCTCTTGGCAGCTCTCAATTCAGAAACCACCCTTGTCAGGACTTTCTCCTTCTGCTCCTCACTGGGTTCTCTTCCAGGTGACTACACTAGTTACTCCTTTCATTGCTGTGTCTAAGCCCTGAACATGAAGCAATCTTGGTTTACAGTTTGAGGGGACACAGTCTATCATGACAGGAAGGAAGCAGAGAGTGGGTAAGAAATGGGGCTAGACTATAAAAACTCAAGGTCAGAAGCAAGCAAGAATCATTGTCTTTTACTGAATTTTCTTCCCTGATACTTCGTCATTCATTCATTCATTCATTCATTTATTCAACGTTGTTTGAGTTTCCCTCAAACTACAGGACAAGTCCTCAGCATTCAGTGATGAATAAAAATGAACATATGTTTTCTACTCTAGAGGGGTGGACTCCCACCAGAAGATAGGAAATGAGTGAATGAATGATTGGAGAGCATATTGAGGCAGTCAGACATACAGGCAGTTGCCTCATCCAGCATAAACAAAGTGGCATGTTAGAGAATAATTAGAGAGGAGAGGAAGCTTCTTTTGTCTGAATATTTGAGAAGTCTTCTCTAGGAACTCAAATTTTGATGGGAAATCATTTGGAGTGACCCTCATGAAGCTCCAGTGTGGTGATGATCTCAGCTGGAAGAGCTGGAAGTGCAAGGATCCTGAGAGTGCCTGGATCTTGACTACAGCTTCTAAAGATTTCTGATGCTGATGTTGATGCTGATGCCAGAAACCTTTCCTCACTTTATCCCAAAGTATAGAAAGTTCTTTCCCTGAGATGGGGCATGGCCTGTGGTCCTTTTTGTCTTTTACTGCTCCCTTGAACTACAGATGAAACAAACATCACTGTTGTGTGGGAAAAGATCAAAGATGTTCTTCTGGCAGCTGAGTGGGCAGAGGTCTGGCCAGGGTCCAGGGCTTCTGGGCTCTGTCCCAGCTCTAGACCCCTTTTCTTTATAGGCTTTGCCCTTTGTCTGTTTTCCGAGTTGTAAAATTAGGAGCTGGGCCAGATGATCCTTTAGTCTTTATATTTGAGAGGGCAGTGGGATCTTTGTGTCTGTTCTGGTGCTGTTTTGGGGCAGAATGAATCGCTGGTTGGTGAGGGCTACTTTCCTTGCTGATTGGATTTTCCCCCTGCCATTCATCTTGAGCCTTCCTTACCTGTTATGACTGAAGGCAGCTCTTTCCCTAAGCATCATCTTCTCATTGATAGGTTGAGGCTGAGAGCAAGCTTTCTATATTCTTTAGCATAGTCATTTCCTGGTCATAGAACATCATAGTGTCCATGGACAGACCGGAAGGAACCTTGGGCAAGAGAGAATATAGAGAAATCTACTGCCACGTAACACTGGGAGACAAAGGCCAGACAGTCAATATAAAGAAGCTGGTCAGAGGCTCTTTTTTCTACTACACCTGGGTATATGAAGGAAGATACAGTCATGATCTGGTAGTATTCAGAAGTCAAAGGGTCCTAGGAGGTGACTTGCTTCTGGCATCTTTTACAAATGAAGTAATCTGGACCATGAAGACTCAGTCTTGTCTGAGGTCATCTAGTAGAAAGTGCTGAGGGTGCTGGGGGTCATTGTGTGGTAACCTGTCACTATGGCTACTGCCAATCTATCCAGGACAAACAGGTAGACTCAGATATAGCTTCTCTAATGCTTTGCTTTAAAATATTTTATAAGGTGAATAAATGTAAAACACTTAACCTTTTGAATTAATACATGGAGATTAAATATTAATGTATTTGGTACTTACTTGAAACCTACTATGTGCTATTCTGACTTTTTACAGATATTAAGTTCATCCAGTCCCCATTACAGTGCTAGCAGGTGGACTCTATGAGAATCTTAGGCTTACAGATGGGGGAAATAAGGCACATAGTTTATATTGGCCAAGGTCATACAGTTCAGTTAGACAGAAGAGCTTAATGGCTGACTTCAGGGTCTACAGTTTAACCACCTCACTAAACTAAGAACAGCCACCTCTAATAAAGGTAAATGTGTTTGTGAATCACGAATCTCAGTGCCCACATTCACACAGTGAAACCAGAGCCCAGCAAAGGTACAAGAAGATTGATTCAGCTTGAAGACATCATAGCCTCTGTTGTCCTATGGTTTTCCCATGATGCTCTGCTGCCTTGATTTCCAAACACACGGCTGGTCTCAAAGACACTCAGCAGCAAGGTATTATTCTCTCTTGAAATCTCCTGGCTACCTATCTTTGTCACCTTCCTTCTTAGACATAGCAAAGTGGGCCACATTGCTGCCCAGAGCCTCACAAAGAAGAACCCATTGATCAGATCAAACTATTTCCCTCCCCCTGGGGAAGGTCCAAGGCATCTGAGAGATAGCATCTTGTTTATAATAAATCCACCATCCAAAGAGCTCTAAAACATCCTTTCTGTTTTTCTATTAGGACTATTGTTTCTATCTGTTGAGTCCATGAGCATTTGACATTGGATGACTTTATAAAACATTCTACTAATTGGATTTGTTAAAGCAAATAAATCAAACACTAATTGGAACGTGCCCTGCCATTATTTTTGCTTACTGAATTAGATATAATGGTGTGAAGGCCTTCTTATCATATTTGTGCACTTATTTAAACACCCCCCTGGCACACACTTCTGCAAATTCAATTAGATATTCAAAAAAGAAATTCAATTTATGCAAGGCTGGTTTACATTCATTCCGGGGGCAAGACTGGGCTCCCCATGATATGCTGCTCACAATTAATAAGCCCTACTTAGATCCTACCCAGCCTTCAGAGCATCTGTCGGCACAAGGGTAGAATATGAATGACTAGGGGCTGGAGCTCTTCAGAATGTGTGTGTCCATAGAACAGACTTTGCTTCCTGGGCCTGCACACTGTGGTTACTCAGGCTCCAGCAGCTGGCTTAAAGCACTGCTATTGCCCTCTTGATTTCTTAATTGTATAGCATAGCATTCTGTAGCGTAGTTATGTGCTGGCTTCACAACATTTATGGCTGAACCTTCCTTGGGATTTGCTTTGGTTGGCAGACATGGTGTGATTAGAATTCAACTTCTTCTGGTCTGGCCTTAGTCTTCTCATTTGTGTAGTGGTGGCATCAGCTTCTCACACACAGGTGCTTTACTAAGTCTGGGGCATTAGCAGTCAGTCCTTTTCCCTAGGGCTGGGTTTGTGATATCAAAAGACTGGACGCTTCTCTCCACTTCCCAGAGAAAGGAAGAATCATTCTACATCTATGAAATGGGAAGGGCATGCCAGGATGACATTGCATCAGACACTCAAGTGATGACACGTAGTTCTCTTCTGAAATCAGTGATCCTGTTACCATTGGGGAAATCTATGCTGCTGGATTAGGATTGGAGTCTGCACTTCAACACTGAGTCTTCCCTGGTTTTTGTACAGCCCACAGATCATGATAGGTTTTGCATTTTTAAATGGTTAGGAAGATGATGGAATGTTATCTTGTAACAAGTAGATTATGTGCAGTCTTATGTACAATGAGTGTGGGCTATGGTAGTGTACACCTGCAAACCCAGAACTTGGGAGACAGAGGTAGGAGGACTGTACATTTGAGGTTAGCCTGAATTATCTAACAAGAACCTAAAGAACCTATCTCAGCTAGAACATTGTCATTCATTCATTCATTCATTCATTCATTCATTGAGAGAACATAGCCCTGCAAATTCTTTACACATTATGCTTTCTTACTATAGTGGCTTGCTGAGTACTAGCAAGAGAGCTTTGAGGCTACTGTGCTAAAGAGAGTCATGAGGTAGCCTTAATGATTCCTGATATACCCCATAGGGTCCCCATCCCCTGCTTGAGGGCGTGCATATAGTGGTCTTGCCCCATACCTTGGTTATGTTAGTGACAAAGGAGATAGATTGTCAGATGTAGCTACGACCCCAAATCGTTTGACCACCATTGAGTCAGAGTGATAACTTTGGATGAATCTGCGGCAGCAGACAAGTCCTTCAGAAGAATGAGACCCTGCTTAAAGGAAGAGGTTGAAACAATAATGAATATATAAATAAGAAAGGTCTTGCTGGGGACCCATGGCCAGAAATTGTAGGTAGCATCTGTGAGCAGAGAGTGGCTGCTGGGTATAGCTAACAAGAAAAACAAGACGTCAGTTCTGCAGCCTGAGGAACTGGATTCCACCGAAAGCCATCTGAATTCTAAAGAGAATCCCAAGGTCCAAAAGTTCTGCAGGCACCTGGTTCCTTCCTAGGAGAAGAGAAACAGGCTGGCCGATACCTGTGCTTGTGCTTCACAGATTCTTCAGATACCAAGTAGGCATTTTAAGCCTCTGCCTTTGTGATAATTTATTGTGAAGCAGTGGAAGACAAATGTGTGTGCTGTTACAAAGCACATTCTGTCCTCCTCAGAGTCTGTGTTGACATCCATATGCTGAAGCTCTTACTTCCAGCATAGCTCTGGTTGAATATAAAGCTTGTGGATGGGGTCACTGGGGGGGGGTCAGAGCTCTCTAGGCTGGGAAGAGACCCCAGAAGCCATGCTATTTTTTTCTGCAAGCATACCAAGAAAGGCCGTAATGAGGATCTCTAAGAAGGTAGTGTCTGCAGCCCAGGAAGGAAATGATCGCCAGAATCCAGCCAGCCAAACCTTTGTGTGGAACTTTATCTTCCAGAGCTATGAGGAAACACACGTCTGCTTTGTAGGACTCAGTTGATGACATTTTGTTATAACAAAATAGAGCTAACAATATTTGTTCCTTGATCATTCATAGAAAAGGTTTGGTATCTTCCTCTTTGGTTAAAAATAATAAAAACTGGATAAACTGCTCATTAGGTAAGAGCACTTTCTGCTTTTGCAAAGGGCTTGCATAGTGGCTCACACCTACCTGAAAGTCCAGTTCTAGGGGTTCCAGTGCCTGCTTCTAGCCTCTGCAGGCACTGGACAGACATATTATGTACAGACCTACATTCAGGTACTCACACTTATATATAAAATAATAACAAATACATCTTAAAATATTAATTGTTTTGGTCACATCTCTCTCCTTTTCTGGTTCCTTCTAACCATGTTGACGTGGTTTGAATACAGATGGCTCCCATAGACTCATGTGTTTGAATGCTTGGCCCCTAGGGAGTGACACTATTAGGAGGTGTGACGTATTGGAGTAAATGTGGCCTTGTTGGAGGAAGTGTGGAGGTGGATTTTGAGGTCTTATTTATGCTTTAGATATACCCAGTGTGGCACAGAGACTTCTTCCACAGTGATAAAACCCAAACTAAGATGCATGTGTTCTTGCTATGTCTGGAGTCTGTACAATTCCTTCAGTGTTTAGTGTGAGCTATCTTTCTATCAGTGAATGATACGTGAAGCTGATGCCATCTTCTAGCGTGGTACATTCCTGCTTGATTCTGAGCTCCTGTCTCTGACTCTACCCTCTGCACTGTGGTCTTCAAGCCAAGCTGAAACCGCAGAGCCTATTCCTGAGCATTGACCTCTAGATTTGAGAACTAGAACCTTGTAGCCCCAGAGCAATGAGCGATTTGGGAACAGAGGACTTAAAGAGGCCCAGGACTAAGGAAGAGCTGTGTAGCTACCCCAACAAAGTCTGTTTTAAAAGCGATGTTAATTGCTGTGTTGACCTAGTATAACAGGTTAAGTGTGTACGTAGACTGAGCTAACTGGGATTCAAAGTCAAGCTTTGCCACCTAGATTTGTGTGATCTCCGGTAACATTTATAGAGCATTCTATGTGTTAGTTTCTTCATGCTTGTCACAGCTATCAGTGATCAGCTCATGCCGTGATGGTGATAATTAAATGACTCTTATAGGTAACCAGCATCATGCTTGGCATAGGGGGCTATTTATGTTACCATCCCTCAGGTTGGCATCTGCTCCAAAGCATCCCTCTCCTGTCCGTTTGCCCTGTATCATCATTTCCTGAACCTACGGCATCGTCAACAACAATTGAGTCCTTAGCAGGCTCATAGCTCCGTGCCTGGCTTCGCTTCTCTCACAATTTGCAGAATTGGGATAAACACTCTTAGAAGGCCCAGTCTGACCTCTGAGCCTGCGGTTCCTCTTGTATTGGAAGGTTCATTGAGTTCACTGTGACACCCTAAGAGAAAGGCGCAGATGGACTACATTCCTTCTGCAGGGTCCAGCCTGGTGCTTCACCATGAATAAGGCCCATGCTAAGTATTCAACCACTCATTGAATAAAAGTCAATGGACTGTGCTGTGGCTTGACTTTGGTGGAGGCTCTTGTGGTTTGCTTATGTTCTCTTGGATCTTTGGAACCCGAAACTGGAAAGACACCATCCTGTGATCTCACATGTCTCGTCCGTTGCCAGAGTTGTCCCCTGAACTCCATGAGCATGGTGCTCTGTGGCTTCCTAGTATGTTCTGTCGCAGTTATTTAGGCCAGGGTCGAAAGTGTTTCTTTTCCTCCCCCATGCCAGATCAACTCAGAACCTGGTCATGTTTGTCAACATTGTGAGTCCCCCACCAGTAACACTTATCATAGAGAGGAAAACTGAAGGCAAATCTGTACCCTTTTAAAAATAATTTTCTTTTTTTATGTTTGACCTAGTTTCCTATCTCCACTGAGCTTCATGGCTGGATACTAAAGGCAGCACTTTCTATTCTAGAAGCAGTAGGGAGAGACTCAGATTCTGAATATGGAGTATTCTAAAAGAGGCCTTGCTGGAGCATTGGAAAGCTTCGGTCCCACAGTGCCAGGGCTAATGTCCCACCTCCTCTGCTTCACATGTTTGAGCTGTTTCTAGGGGTCTGTGGTGCTGCACCTGTAAGCTGGAATAGGCACGGTGAAGGTAGGTAGCAGCATGCTGAAGCTAGTATAGGTAAAGGCTGCACATGAACACTATTAAGAAAAAGGAAAGTGGCTGCTGTTATCACTAACTGTGATGTCATGCTTTAGCTCCAGCTGGGAAGGTCCTTTGGGATTTCTGCAATGAGATTCCATGCAGAAGGGGAGAACACTGTGCTTAGCTCCTAGAGCAAGAACTGACAGGTGACAATCCCTGGGCAAAATGTGGCCTGCCTCCATTGTTATGTATAAAGTTTCAAGGTAACATAGGCACACTAGCATGTTTTCATACTGAAGACAGCTGCTTTTGTATTACAAGGGCTGGGCTTAGTGATGGTGACAGAGACCATGTAGCTACAAAGCTAAAGAGATTTAGTAGTTGGTCCTTTGTAGAAAAGTTTGCTGAGCCCTGACTTAAAGAAAGGTGTTGGGGTTTTCTGCTTCCATATGCAAACAGATTTGCATATACATCCACACTGCTCACATACAGTGCCTGGAACATGCAGAAAGTAACACATCTTCTGTCCCTCTCCTGAACTTAATTCTGCTTTGGAATACATAGGATCATATCTGAGAAATGCAGAGGCAGGCACATTTATATTTGTATTGAATTCTATTTCTCTCTCATTTTCAAAAGAAGAGCTCACGTTTAAGAAGAAATTCTGATTGGCACTATAAACCTTATTTATGCTGTAATGTCTCCTAAAGTATGTATCCTGCATTATGTTTGCTCCCTTACAGATGCTGATAAGCTATACATTACCAAATCCAAATGGATTTTCAAAATCCAATTTCCTTGCTACAGTCTTCCATTTCTCTGTTGACTTGTTTTTTATATTTGCCTTGCGTCAGAGCATCTGGGGATTTTACCACATTTTGACCTCAACCTGCCCAGTGAAATAGCTCGTCTGTTCAAGAGTAGAGACCATAGGTGGTGGCTTCCTTCCCCTGTCCTCCTGTGATTCTGTGAGTCTCCATCAGGGTGGATGGTGGTTTCTGGAGGCAGCCTGAGCTGTTTCCTGGGGTGGAGGTAGAGGTGAAGATGTTATTTCCCCCCCATGTGACTCTGCTAAGCTTGACATCAGTTGCCTGACACTACATGCTCCTTGTGCCTGAGTGAGGTCAGCATCCGAATAAGTTTCTTTGGGGATTCTATCAAATCATATATCTTCCTTAAGTGGTCTGCTATAAATACCCACAGAGGGGAGAGGTCTTTTGACTTATGGTCTCTAGGGAAGACAGATACAATTTTGGATGGTCAACATCACCTATAGGAAGTCTTAAGGCCATAGAGGTTGGATAAATGTTTCCTGTTCATGGTTTGGGGAATCTCGGATTTCTTCTCTTCTTTCTTGGTGGCTCCTAGTGTCCATTGTACTCTGGCTTACTGCCATTTTTGCATCTCTATGACTCCTGGAGGTTCCTAGTTACTTCTGACTCTCTAGAATACTTAGATCTTATGGCAAGTAGGTTCCTCATGGGCATCTTGTTCCATTATATACCAGGAACTAAAGACCCAAAAAAGGCGAATGGATATGGGTTAGGAAGTTGTCTCTAACAGACTGTCACCTGCTGTCAATCCTGAGCACAAGACCACTCTGATTCTTCATCTGTTGTCTGAAAGGAAAAAGATCATCCTTAAGTATATTTTCCTTCCTAGTGGTTTTAAATACGTTATGTCTGCATCATGCCGTGTGAGCAGGGAGCAGATATCCATATCAGTTGCTATCGGCCACAGTGTTTTATTTTTCCTGATGTGTGTGTTTGGGCAATGCTATCAATTTATATTGAGAAGGATTATGAGAAGCAGTCTCATGAGACTCACCATGTACTCCTTGTGTGGATGGAGTCTCAGATAGAGGTGGTGTTTCATTACGGGATATGAGGTTTGTCGCGGTTATTCCTGCAGAGGCTCTTGTCTGATCTACGTTCATGGACAGGTTGTCATTGTCCTTAAACAGTTTGGCTTTTATTATAAGAACACAGTGTCCAGTACCTGGGAAGCTTTCCCTCTTGACATAGGAAGCTGGGAGCTCAGAGAGGAGCAGGAGCTCAGAGTCGGGCACATAACCACATTTAGGCAGATGGACATATGGGAAATTAAAGCGTGTTTCTATAATTCCCTCCTACCCTGCTTTGTCTTTTTTCTTTTTCCTGCCTTCAATATCACCATCCTGTACATCAGCTGGTACAGAGTCTGATGGCAGTTTGTTTTCCATAGAGACTTCCATTTTATTTTATGCAAATATCATTACCTTAATTATCATATAAAATAATAGCTTTAATTATGACATTCTCATACATGCTTCTCATTGATCTCCTCCCCTCCCCTTCTGTATCCCTATGTTCCTCTCCTGCCATCCTTCCCTCTTTTGCTCTCTTGCCATATGTACTCTATTATCTTCTTCTTGACCTTCCCTCCTTCACAATTCTCACTTGTCAGAGGGGTGAGCATGCGCTTTGGGGCCCTTTTATCAGGACATGAAGCCCCTACATGAGAGCCAAATCCTCATAACCTAATCATCTCATCAAAATCCTTCCTCATAATAATGCTTTCTCTGGGTTGGGTTCCAACATAGGAGCTGTAGGAGGACACAGACACCACAGGCACATGGCCTGCAGTGGCTGTGGCTCAACCTGTGATGGGGCATATTGGCGTTTAGAGGAGGGCAGGGTGCTGAACACCAAGGAGACAGCACAGGAATGTGAGTGGGTGTGGGTGACCAGCCAGGAGGCCAGTGTAGGCTCAGGCCAGCAGGTGCCAGCTCCTTTTGTGGATCAGACTGTGCTCCCTTTGGAATATCCTTCCTCCTGCCTTCCACATGTGAAAAATCCCCCTCTCCTCTAGAGCCCCGTTGATTCTCTCCTTCCTCTCTCTCTCCTTCAGAATAGCGGGCTTCTGCTTCTCTGCTCACAGTTGCATTCCTAGTTGGGGCCTCCATTCTAATCCTCTGTCTCTTTCAATGTCACCTTGAGCGGACTTACAGCCCAAGTATATGCTAAGTTTATCCTTGCCAAAAATCAAAGGGACACAACATAATGTCAAGTGATGGATGGCTTGAACTTTAAGGGAGAATCTAGAAACACTCACTGTTGACTTTCTCATCTTCCAAATGCATGACTGTCTGATGTCTCACCAGTTTGTTCTTCAAAGTCTACAAAGCACAGGCTTTCAGTCTACTTGTAAAGCAAAGAAGGTGGGGATGATCCATAGTGTGTTACATGCTTGCTTTTCATAATCAGTCCAAACAATGTCTTACCATAAGGGGGGATGTTCTCTTCCACATTATAAGTGGGGAAACCAAGACCCCCCACCCCAGGGGTGAACCAGGTGGCCCAAACTCACAGCTCTGCAGAGCTGAGGTGGGATGGAGCCCTGCTGGACTCTGAAGCTCCTGTTCTCCCTGCAGCATCCCTTGTTGCAGGAAGCAATTACAGAGGCATGCCCTGGCATTTATTTCTCCTGCTTAGAACAAACCGTTGCTGTTTACTTTCTCAGGCAGGAAGATTGAAATCAATGTAACTAGCCTTATTAACTTTCTTAAATAGGGGGGCTTGCAGATGCCAGCGCCTTTTCTAAGAGCACCAAAGCAAATATCAAAATCCAGTTTGCCCGCTTTTGATTTTTTTTTCCCCTCCAACATCTCTCTGAGGTTTAAAATTCAAAACTGTAAATGAAGGGCTGATGGAGCAGGGGTAATGGACCAAGGTTCATGCATGGGGCTGTACTTACCTATCTCTCTTCTATCTGTAGGTGGATGTTCTTTTGACGAACATTACAGCAACTGCGGATATAGCGTGGCTTTGGGAACCAATGGGTTTACCTGGGAGCAGATTAACACGTGGGAGAAGCCAATGCTGGACCCAGCTGTGCCCACAGGTATGTGATCCATCATGTTTGGGGCTGAGATGGAGGTGGCTGTTTTTTGCAGTGGCTTGTGGGGGAAGGACCTTCTTACGGATTGAGCTGTCTGAGAGGACAGTAGGTTGATATATAGGTTTCTGAGGAGGTTTATAAGGAGAGTTCTGATCCTTAGAGGCATTTAAGCTAGGGTAAGTGAATTCCTTAGTTTGGAGTGAGAGTTGTAGGTTATTAGGATCCAGAGACCTTTGGGATTTCGTTTCACTCTGAGACCTTTAAGCTCTATCTATGCATAGGCTATCACTGAGTTTTGCTCTGGGGTCAGAAGGTAATGGCATTTTGGAAAGAACTGAGTTCACTCTCTTCCTCTATGCCATATGAACATGGGCTGGATACATACATTAGGGGATTTCTGCTGTCATATTACTTTGATGAATGTCCCAACATCCAGAATACCAAGCTTCTTTAACCAGTGTAAATTCTTGGTAGATGCGTGCATGAGGCCAGCCTTTGAGAAATGCATCTGCTGGCTTTTAGGAGATGCTCTCAGGAGAGGTATGCACATACTCTGGGAGAACACTGTTCTCAGAACTGGCGAATCAGGCAAGGCATATCAGCGAGGTTGCCTGGTGATGTAAGCCCAGATGTCCAATAGTTTTGTGACAATTAAGACCTCTCTTTTGAACAATGGGAAAGCCAGTTGGCTATAGGACACGAGAAGACCTTGTCTGTGGAGGCTTCCTGGCCAGTGATTCACTGTCTTATATTTCATCAGCCCTTCAGCCCTCCCTGAGGCTCACCCCTGTTCTCATAGTTCATGCTGGACTTAAACACTAGTGTTCCTTGGGCTTCCTCTGTACTCTTATGGATGACCTCACCAACCACATTGCTTTAGGTTCTGTCTGAAGACTGATACCTTCTGCATCTGTGACTCCCATAGCCATGTCCTCTTGGCCAACTCTGGAGAGAGGTTTCTAGGATGTCAGTAAGTGGAGGCAGAGAGGGGACTCCTGGGGAGGAAATGCCTTCTCTGACTTTGAGCTTGGTTCCAAAGCAACAGGTACCTTGCTGGATTTGTGTGGTTCCTACTAAGGGGACACACTATGTTGTATCTGTTTCTCAAAGGGATTTTGAGTTCAAGGCTATCTCAAAAAGAGAAAGGAAGGGAAAGAAAGAAAGAAAGAAAGAAAGAGAAGAAAAGAAAGAAAAGGGAAGGAAAGGGAAGGAACAAGCCTGAGGCCCTAAATTTGGTGTTTCAGATTTGGTGAGATCCTATTTGACCTGAGCAGAAGCATCACTTGTCTCATATTCCAATGACTACGGCATCATGGGAAAATTTTATTTGCTACCCCACTGTGGATTTTAGTAATGCTTACTTCCCTCCCTCCTTTCCTCCCTCCCTTCCTTCCTTCCTTCCTTCCTTCCTTCCTTCCTTCCTTCCTTCCTCCTAAGGCAAAATCTCACTGTGTAGCCTTGGCTGACCTGGCACTCACTGTATAGACCAGGCTGGTATTGAATTCATAGAGATCTTCCTTGCCTCCTGCATGCTGGGGTTAATAGTGCATGTCACCATGTCCACATGTTCTCTGCTCTGTTGGCAAGATTGAAAAAATCTGGATCTTATAGTGCATATATGTGTGAGCATATATGTATGCATATGTGTACAGGTATAGATGCAACCATGTGTATGCATTCATGTGTGTGTGTGTGTGTGTGTATGCATGAATGTAAATACATATATCTGTACATTTGTATGGATTCGTGTGTGTGTGTGTGTGTGTGTGTATTCATGCACATATCACATGTGTTCATCTTTACCTCACTCAAAATCATGTAGTGTCTTGTGGACCCAACATCTTCAAAATCTTCCTTCTTTCCTTCTTTCCTTCCTTCTTTCTTTCCTTCCTTCTTTCCTTCCTTTCTTCCTTCCTTCCTTCCTTCCTTCCTTCCTTCGTTCCTTCCCTCCTTCCTTTCTTCCTTGCTTTTTGAGATTGCCTTGACCTAAAGATCTTCCTGCTTCCTCCTAAGTGCTGGGATTGTGAATATCACCATGTCTAGCTAAAATTGAAATCTTAATCCCCTCAGTTTTCTCTGTGTCTACTTACTCTCTAGGATGATTCATAAGGCAATGGCTGGACCTGTCTCCCCCTGTTCCTGTATGGTAGTCTCCTCATTCTAATGTTTCCCAGCTCTAACTCTGTCTTAGACTTGCCCTTGCCTAGACTCTTGTTTTCTGGTGCAGACTACCTTTGCCCCTCTCTTGGGTACCTGGAGACCTTTCTTTCTGGCTCTTTGAGTCATCCTTTTGAGTTTAATCTCCACTCAGAAGCCAAAGAGACTCTACTGTAATATAGGACTGTCCATTCCCCTTGACCCTCCTCCTTCCTCTCCAGCCTCTGTGTTGAGGACTTTTGAGATCTCCTGCTGCTCTCAGAAGACCAAGAGTCCCTCTGTTCCCTCAAGACCCTGGCAGCTTATCCCTCCTCAGTGTCCACCCTCCCTGGTTCTGCTTCCCCTGTGCTTGCTTCACATTGGCCCCCTGAAGTTGCCAGAAAATTCTGACTCTCCTGCCTCAGGAACTCACATGCAACAGTCCCAGGGAGCCCTTCACTCCATTCTGCCTTGATGTTGCTACTCTCCCCATTCAGCCTGGGGAGGCTCTGGGTAAAGATTCACACTACATTTGGCACATTTCTCCTTCATACACATTGTGACTGATGTTCCTTATCCCCAAGAGAGAAGTCTCTTTGATTGGGGACCACAGTAGCCTTGTACACAGCTTCATCTTCAGCATCTGTGAGCTACAGTGTGACATTGGACCATCCCTGGCATCCCTGGCAGAGCGTGCTGAAGGGTGCATAGATGCATCCCTTACTCAAAGTTATAACTGAGCATGGCCTTTAACACTGTGCTTCATGATCGCATGTTGGCTTCATGATCGCATGTTGATCCCCTTCCTCTCCTCTCTCACATTTTACAGATACAAAAAGCAAGGTTCTGGGCAGCAACTTTGTAAGACTGCTGCCTCTTCTCCTCATATCCCCTCTCCCTAAGGCATGGTGATTGCTTCTAATCTTTATTTTCTCAGCCCCTTTTGATAGCAGAGTGTCATTTTGTAAATATTGGATCATGCTAATATGATCTTCTAAGCATTCCTAATAGAGGTGTTTGATAGTGATCATCGAAATGAGTCTGTCAGGAGGCTCCTGTGGATCTCAGTAGCTCTGCATGCTGCTTAGGCTGAGAGGCATAGAAGGAAATTTGGATGGGCACAAACTGTTCTGGTGGGCAGTGGCTGAAATCTTACTCATGATCTGCAGTCTAGTAGTTGCCATCTCTTCTGGAATCTAGCTTAAGTCTGTTTATTCAGATGTCTGTTGCCATTTATTGATCCCCTCTGTGCGACAAGCTCTGTGTCATACTTGGCCTGGGCGAATCGGATCATGTCACTTTGGAGCTTAATCTCTTTAGTGGCTTGGCCTTTAAGTAGACTTTGATTCACATACTGTTAGGCCTAACTGGGCTATCTAGTATCTTTTTCAAGCACTAATTCTTACCTCTCAGTGTTCTCGATACCCTGGCTGGTTTTGATGGTTGGACATGTCATATTCTGGCCTGATTTAGGATCTTTGAATAGGCACCTCCTGCTCACTGGAATGCCTTTCTCTACCTTGGACCATTTTCTTCAAGTCCCAGCTCATGTAACCTCCCATAGAAACCTTTCCTCAGTGCAGAACTGAAGAAGGTTTTTTGGATACCCATGTACAACATCCAATTCTTAGCTTCAAAGCCCTTCTTATAGACCCAGTGTTAGCTTCATAACTGCTGCAAGAAAACACCTAGGAGAAACAACATAAAGGAAGAAACATTTATTTGGGCTCATGGTTTTGGAGGGTTCATGCCAAAGTGAGGTGGATCCATGGCTTTGGATGGACCTACTGTCCAGAAGATCACCTTGGCAGCGAGGGTGTGAGACAGTAGATGGACATTGGTATGGTATGTGTACATGTGCCTGTGTGTGCATTTAATGTCAACTTGGGGTATCTTCCTCGTTGCTCTCTACCTTGCTTTGCTTTTGAACAGAATCTCTTTCTTTTACCTGGCCAGCAAGCCTCAGGCACCCACCTTTGTCCCAGTCCCCAGCATTGGATGCATGTCAACACACTGAACTTTTGTACAAGAGTTCTAGAGCTTCATCTCAGGGTCTCATGCTTCCATGGCCAGTGCTTTCCTGACTGAGCCACCCCTCTAGCCCCATAGGTGTTATGGGGCTTTGAAAAGGTTAAAAAGCCTGTGGTGGAAAGGTCTGGGATGGGTCTTGTCATGCTCATAGGGCATTATCTAGGTGTCAGGAATGGAGTAGAGCTGACTTGCAGATCACACTTCTATGTGTACAGGAAATTCTATATCTATGTCTCATCCTTACGTCAACTTGACTCATTCTGATCCCACAGAGAATTGATCTTAGTTTTTAGCCATTTATTCTGTGACTATCTTAAGACTCATGCTGGTCATTATAATTTCCTCAAGAAGCCTTCAGCTGCACAATCCCTTTCCTTCCTGCATGCCTTCCACCCCTGCAGGATTCTTCTTTTTTTCTGAGGCCAGGCAGGAATCCTTTTCCAGGTCTAGGTAGCCTGGTGCCCAGTGAACAACCTGTCTTTGGCCTGTCCCTCTTTAAGTGCTTCTGCAAAGCAGAGTGGTCTAGCAAGTCTTTCTCTGACCACTTTGAGGATGAGAAACTTTCTCCCTCCTCTGTTTAGCTCCCTGCAAATGCAGCCCTGTTGATCTGGCCTTTCTGTTGCTCGTGGCAACCCCTCTGCAGTAAGTTTAGACTTTTGAGAAATGAAGGAAAGAAGAAAGCAGTTTTTACTTTAATACCAAGCTTGGTAGTTGCCTGGTTGGAAAGATTAGGGAGGACAGGAGCTGGGGACAATCCAGGAAGAACATGGGATCTACAATGGCTCTGGTCTCCCTTCTATGCCCTTGGGCTCTCAGGCCACCCTTCTTCATTATGGAGGGCTGCTGGCAGCTATGGATTGAAATGTGCCTCCTTAGAGGGCATGTAGAAGTCCTAAACACTGGTTCTTATGAATCTGACCTTATTTAGAAATAATCTGGGGCCCTTATTTTCCTAATTGCATTAAGATGAGGCCGTGTTGATTATATTGGATGTTGGTCTAATAAGACTAGTAGGATGTCTGAGTTAGGGTCTTCATTGCTGTGATAAATACCTTGGCCACAAGTAACTTGTGCAAGAAAGTGCTTGTGTTATCTTAGAGCTCTCCGGCTATGCTCCATCACTGAGGGAAGTCAGAGCAGGAACTCAGGACAAGAACCTGGAGGCAGGAACTGAATCAGAAGCTGTGGGAAACCCTGCTTACTGACTTGCTGCTCCTCATGGTTTGCTCAGCTTTTTTTTTTCCTACTTTATTTACATTTCAATTGTTTCCCCTTTTCCAGATCTCCCCTTTGGAACCTCCCCATTTCCTCCCCCTCCCTCTGCCACTGTGCCACTTCTCCCACCCACCCACTCTCATCTTCCCTCCTTGGCATTCTCCTCTACTGGGGGATCTAACATTCTCAGGCCCAAGGGCCTCTCCTTCCCCTGATGGCTAACAAGACCCTCCTCTGCCGCATATGTGGCCAGTACCATGGGTCCCTCCATGTGTATTCTTTGGTTGGTGGATCAGTCTCTAAGAGTGGGGGGGGGGAGGGTCAGGCCAGTTGCCACTGTTGCTGCCTCCCTGGGGATGCAAACTCCCTCAGCTCCTTCAGTCCCTTCTCCAAGTCCTCCATCCGGGACCTTCCACTCCGCCCTACTGTTTCTGTGAAGTGACTCTTGGGTATTTCGAACTCTTGGGCTAATAACCACTTAACAGTGAGAACATACCATGTTCATTCTTTTGTCTCAGCTTTCTTTGTTATATCATCTAGTGCCTGCCTATGGCTAGTAATCCCTACAATGGGCTGAGTACTCCCACATTAATCAATGATTAAGGAAGTGCCCTAGATGTTTGCCAAAGGCTAATTTTACAGAGGCATTTTCTAAATTGTGATTCCCCAGTTTTAGATATATCTCTGTGTCAAACTGACAAAACCCAACTAGCACATAGGGACACACACACACACACACACACACACACACACACACACACGGGAAGAAGTCCCATGAAGATAAAGGCACAGTTTGGAGTGATGAATCTGTAACCCACAGAAGACCAAGAATGGCTAACAGACAGCAGGAACTAGAGAAACTAGAGAAGGCTTCTTTCCTGGAGCCTTTATTGAGAACATGGTTTGAAACTTTGACATTCAGACTTGTGAGGAAATGGGTTCCTGTGGTGTTTAGTTGCCATTTTGAGCTAGTTTGTTATTATATCTCCAAGACAGCTAAATCCCAGTCAATCTCATATCAGTGCCCTGCCCCATCCCTGCCCAGGGCACCTTTTTCACAGAGGAACTTACATAAGGGCATTAGAGGCGTTAGAAGCTGGCATTTACTCTGTGCCTATTCTAACCAAGAATTAGATTAGGCATTTTTTCCCCATATAGTATTTGATCTAATTTGTAACTCCCCCGTGAGTTCAGAGATATTGTCACCTTTTCATTTTGGAGTGTACTCTGTCCCAGAAAATTAAATTACTGGACCAAGATCATGTGAGCTTCCTGTGGCGAAGGAGACAGGATTGAATCTTGACTAGTAAAATATAGATGATGTGCATGCTTCTGTCATCAACTGAGTATCTTTTAAAATGATTTCTATTTGCAGAGTGATTTATGATGGGAAGACCAATGCATATTC
Organism: Rhynchomys soricoides; assembly: GCA_019843965.1. NCBI lineage: Eukaryota > Metazoa > Chordata > Mammalia > Rodentia > Muridae > Rhynchomys > Rhynchomys soricoides. Next base: position 5,287,857 of record JADRCH010000106.1, on the reverse strand, counting down.
ATGCAAGGGAATATGCACAATAGACATAGCTACAGAGAACAAAGTGGAAGTCATGCATGCATGCAAATACATATAAATATGTTCCTTCATATGCTTTTTAAAATGCATTTTCCCATATCATTAAGTATTTTTCAAATCATGTTTTCTAAAAGCTTCAGGGTTTTCCATTCCAATGACTGTTCCACAATTTATTTAACAACCCTGTCTCGTTCTATATTCAAGTCCTTTGTATTTTCTTCTAAACTACATTGTAGGCCCCATTCGTGTACATACACCAGTGCACTCATCTCCAGACAGACTTACCAAACTTGCTTCCAGTGGTAGTTATTTCAATATTTATTCCCTTATGTACTTCCAAGCCAGAATGCTTTGCGTTATTTTTCAGATAAGGGGGTAGAACACCATCCACAAGTCAAACATGGTTGGGAAAATGTTTTGTGAATCCTAAAGCAGGAAAGGAGTTGGAAACAAATGGTAGTTTACTCAGAGTAACATAACGGCTTGTGGCTTAGATGTTAGATGGGCAAGGGCTTTCTAGTGGGCTTTAAAAGGAATTATGCATGCCAAGATGGACATCAGCTATACGGAGTATCATGGCATTGCCAGTGACTATTGGATGGGTGGCAAGTTTGTTCATGGGCTGTGTAGTAAGCTAGAGTTTGTTCTTTTGCAGGAAAGGTCAATATTTTACTTGTCACTGTCACCAGTGCTGGGACTTAAATGTGTTATTGACAATGTCTGTCAAACAAATTGTGTGTGTGCATGTCTATACATGTGTATGCATGTGTGTATGTGTGTGTACACATGAGTGTGTGCATGTCTATATATGTGTAT